>JAUMTS010242189.1:0-14828 GCA_032273385.1 Ophiopholis aculeata | reverse complement strand
GAGGTCCCGGAGACCTTACTCCCAACTCACTTATGAGGTCCCTGAGGCCTTAATCCCAACTCACTTATGAGGTCCCTTGTACCTAACTCACTATCTCACTTATGAGGAACCGATACTATCATGGTAAAAACGGTGCTTAAATATTATTTGAGGCCTTAATCCTAACTCACTTATGAGGTCCCTGAGGCCTTACTCCCAACTCACTTATGGAGACCCGCCATTGAAATATACAGATACCTATATGTTTAAAAATGTGAACCCCGTCGAAAAAATGGAATGATCCATTGAATTTATGTTGCTATGCTGTTCAATGATTGACGGGGCTCAGGAGTGAGGAGTAAGGTAGGGCTCACGATGGAGTACAGGGATACAGCCCCATGTCAAATAATCTCACCTGATGCCGCATTACATTGTTCTCCTCATTTTACTTTGTATTCTTGTTCAAGTTGTTTGCTGTCTCCTTTATCTGGGACCGACCATCCAAGGCAGCCACTAGGCTGTTGTTAGGTGTGGTCATAGGGCTTGACCATCCTCTCATCATCAAAGGATTGATTTGATAGCCCAGTAGAAGGACGTAGGCCCTAGGGCCCCAAATGTAAATATCAAGTACCTGCTTTTTCTTTGCAATCTGCTTTAAAATTCACACCACAATGAATGAGCTCAATGCCCCCTCCTCCCCTCGTTTTCTTTGTAGGCATCACCATCCTCATTGTCAGATTATCGTGCATGAACACCAAAGATGATTTTATACACATACTTCTTAAATTAGTTGCTCGTACTTGTATCTCATAACTTGTTATATGCTGATTGGAAATCAACGGAAATATGAATCGAATGTCATCAGGGTCTCGTCACTATCTGTTAAATTGTACCATACTATTGAAAGTGAATCATGAAAATGATTCCTTCCATTATTTTCAATTAGAAATATGATTTTTCATGGTCCGAATCCTTTCCAGTCAGCATGTATTGTGTATTTTGATTAAAACAAATTTTCGTAATTATCTATATGATTGAATTGATAAAGTTCTGGAACTTACATTGTTATAAAGCAACGTTACGTTGCGACCAAAACCTTCCTAATGTGTTTCTTCTTTTCTTTTATCATTGCAGAGAAGACGATCTAGACTTCGAAACACCAGACGTGCAAGTTGAAGAAGACAGCCAATCACCTAGCACACCCAAGAGGGAAATAGTTGAAGAGATCCCAATTGCATTCACGTCGCATCAAGCAGAAGAATCTGCGCCTCCAGTCGGGGAATTATTACAAGCTTTGACACAGGATGACCAACGTGACGTAACACACGGCGGCGATGTGAACGAAAATGTTCCCAAACAACCTCCTGTGCAGATTAGCGATGAAGTTTTAGCCAGTAGATCTGGTGAATATGCAACGGAAGCAGATGATGATCTTGATGGTTACCATGGTGACGTGAACAATTTTTCACTTGATTCTGACAGTGAAGATTCACAAGATTTTGATAGAATAGGAGATCACACCAATCCAGAAGAAATGGAGCGTTTTTATTCCTCACCTGAGCCAGAAGTGCCTTTCACGCAATCTAAAATAAAAAACGTTGAATCTTCCAACATAGATGGCCTTCTTAAATCTCTGAATGAAATACCAAAACCAAAACCAAGCGAGACATCTAATTCTCCCAAAGAAGATGATAAAGGTCGACGAAAAGTCACCGATGATGAAGTGTCAGACGCATTGCAGTTTCTACTCGGGAGAGGAGCACGTATGCCTCGCACTAGAAGTGCCATGGATTTACGCGATGAAAGAGCTAAGAAACTCCGCGGTGATGATAAACTTGGTTCGCGTGCCTTTATTTTAGTCATGATGCCAGATGGTACCCCGAGGAGAGTATCTGTAGATCGCTATAGAAGGGGCTCCTTAGGGAATGAACTTGACTCTTCAGATGAGCATTTAGATCAGTCATTAGATGAAGCATTGCGACATATGAGTCCTGCAACGAGAAGGAAAAAGCCAAAGAACGACTTTGATGGTAGGGAAGAAAGACCACCTACACCAAGGACTTCTTCCGCGTCATCATCTGATGATGAGCCCAAATTTATTAATCAAGAGCCTTCCAATGATTACTCCAATCAAGACATGAACAGTACGCCTAGCGATGGTTGTCCGGAGCCTCCATTTCCGGAGCCTGTTTCGGACCAACGAGATCAGGAATCTGATTCAGACGATTCACAGGGAGCTATTGTTCCTTCACCGCAAAGACCAAATGAAGACATTTTCGACTTTTCTAGACTAGAGAACCTAAGACCGGAAGGTAAATTTGACTTTCACGAAGAGCCTGTATCAAAACCGAAAATATTTGTTCCAGATAATGTTACTATTGATGATTTAGTCGCTAATCTTCCACATTTTGATACAGTAGAGAGTGACAATGAAGACAATAGCTTGGAGAGTAAGCGGCCACTTGCTGTGGTCGAAGCAGATATTCAAATGTCAGCAGCTGTCATTCCAGAAGAATCTTCCATTGATCTTCACATTCTTGAGACTGAACCACGAACAGCACCACCAATGGATCAAAGATCACCAAGTAGCAGCGATGCATCATCAAGATCTTCGCCAAGATCACACAGTAGCAGCGATTCATCATCACCAAGATCACATAGTAGCAGCGACACATCTTCTACATCCATTGATTCACAAGTTCTTGTTGTTTCAGATGAACAGGAGCATGAAATTGTTCCAGTATGCAAAGAAACAACTGCAACATCGCCGGATCTTTCAAGCCTTGAGAACCTCCGACCTGTTGGAATGGAAGCACCAGTTTTAGAAAGCAACGACCGGGCTGCACCAACACAACAACTGGATCATTTGCCCACTACAGAAAGAAGTGATGTAACTGTTAAGGATTTAGAGCACATGCTGCCTAGGTTTGACACATCAAGTGAATCTGAAGATGAAAGCCATGAACCTGACAAACAGGCAATCCCAGTGGACGAAGAACCATTTAATCCAATAACAATTAGTCTTGAAGAGAATCCGATAGATCTGTCTAGTTTGGATGCAGATGCAGAAAGTGATGATGTAAATGATTCCAGGCCATATGACGTCAGTGATATTCTTGACGATTTGAGTTCAGTGGAAGAAGATTGGCCTGCTCCACCGGAGACGACTGCAGAACATTATTGGCCAGCACCGCCAGATAACATTCACCAGCCTGGAATTCAAGTTAGTGTTACAACACATGAGGACGACGACGATATGCCGCCACCTCCACTGCCGCCTCAATCCCCTGACAACAGAATTGCTAGTTTTATGTCTCCAGAGCCGCCGAAAAGCCCAACAGCAAAATTCACATTTGAATCAGAACAACCTCCTGTAATAGTTATCACCGCTTCTTCTGATGATTTAAATGCAGAGTTCGAATCTTTGTCTAGCACATCTGAATCAGACGATGATATATTTGATGTCGCACAAAATGAACCCGAGATTGAAAGATTAAGTGACTCGGATGGTGATAAGAATGAATTTGTTGTTGATCCACAAGAAAGTTCTGTTGACCCAAAAAGGTTTAGTGGACAAGACAGTGATAGTAGTAGTGACGGGGGAACCAGTGTTGACGCGGTTCCAAGCAAAGAAGGTGCTATAGTATCAATGATATGCAAACCAACGGAAACCACTCCAGACCTACGTAGCTTAGAGAAATTAAGACCTGACGGAACTGATGACATTCCTCTGTACACGTCACCACCGTCAGACGGTTTGTCTACGTCGTCCAAAGAACCTGCAAAGGTTTCAGATTTGGAAGATCTGATTCCAACATTTGATAGTGATGCTAGCGAGTCAGATGATGATGATCACGAGCAGTCACCAGATTATTCTCTGATTGTTGAAGCAAGTATAACGATATCGAAAGCCCCACAACCCGAAGAATCATCAGTTGATCTTGCAGAACTCGATCGTAATATTAGAGATATAGAAGCTCCTTCGACTGAAAGTGATGTGAATGATGTTCCTAAAATGAGAACCGAAAGCGATCTGTCAACAGAATCACAGGAATTAGTTATGGATATCCAAGATACTGGAGACTCCGATGTCGATGACTTTGTGGTTCCCGTTTCGTATGCTCCTGTTGAAAGCACGCCTGATTTGGCAGAGTTCGAAAGGAGGCTTAGACCACCTGGAACAAAGTCACCAGTAAGCTCCAATAAAGAATATGAGCTAGATAATAGACCAGTTCAAAGAACCGGTGCGACAGTAGAAGATTTAAAAGATCTCGTACCAGGATTTGATTCGACAAGTGAGTCATCCAGGTCAAGTCAAAGCGAATCGAGTGAACCAACTACACCTGTGGATGAGATGATTGAAGAAATAGGAGCTGTAAGCCCCACACGTACATACTTTGACTTTGATGGACTTGAACGCCATGCGCCGAAAGATCAGGTTGAGCTTGAAGCAGCACCATTGGATGATTTTGCAGATCGAACGAGTCAGGAGATAATGATTGAATCATATCTGTCGATTTTTAGAGAGGAACGAATGATGGAGCTTCTAAAGACAGCTGATGTTGAACAAGAAGCTTCTGAAGAAAAAGAACGTCGAGAATCTGCAGACAAACCTTCACTGGAAGTTGGAATCAAAGAAAGGGGGTCTGTGTCGTCATCAGCAGAAGGGGCGTCTTCGGAGAGCGAAGGTGAATATTATATAAATGAAGATAAGCTCCCAGCTATTGAAACTCACGTACCAGACTCGCCTTCCAAAAAGCGCAGATCTATTGGACTAGACCATGATGGTGTTGTTGAAACTCATGTCCCAGACTCACAAAAGCGCAGGTCTACTGGACTAGACCATGATGTTGTTGTTGTTGATGATGACGAGTCTCCTGCGAAGAAGACAAAAAATGTCGATGGTGAAATACAAGAAGAATCGTCTCAGCCAATTGTAACTGTTGTTGATGACTATGAGTCTCCAGCGAAGAAATCAAAGACTTTTGACGATGAAACACAAGACAAATCATCAGAGCCCATTATAATTGAAGCTAGTATATCTGTTTTCAGAGAAGAAATGATAATAGAGTCATGCCCTGAGGAAAAATCAAAACCAGATTTATTAAAAGCTGGAGACGAAGATCAAGACGAATTGCCTGCTCCTTCGTCACCCGGATGGCCTGCTCCTCCTTCACCAGTATGGCCGGCTCCACCACCACCGGAAGTTATGGCAGAGGAAAACTGGCCAGCACCGCTCAAAGAAATCACGGCGTCTGAATTGCGCCCTTCTGAAAGTGACAAAGAGGATATAGATTCAGAAGATACATCATCGGTGTCTTCGTCATCAACGGAAGGAGAATATATTACTGAACCAAGTCCTTCCGGTGCAGACCGCGTTTTTGTTCTCACTGTGATTCCTACTATGACTACATTTAGAGAGGAAGACGAAGAGGACGAAAGTGGTGAGGATCTTGGAAGATTTGACAAGGAAGAGAGGCCAAATGGCGTTGTTTCTGTGTCAACTAATTATGCTCCTGGTGGACTAGAATCAAAGTCACCAAGGTCTGGGTCAGAGTCGGAGCCACCCGCTCTCGGCGAAAAGAAGCCTCAAAAAGACTACATGAGTGAAGGAACCGAACCGTCACCTCGTTCAGATTCATTTACTAGTGGGGATGATGAAGTAAGGAAAATAAATGAAAATGTATTGCCACATTCAGATGGAGTCGAGCCACAAATATTAATATCTACCATCGAACCTGTAGAATCGGCACCTTTTGAAACTGCAAAAGTGCAACCGGGCTTTGTGCCTGTAACTAACAATTCTGAAAACAAATTGAGGAAGGAGAATTCTACAGAACCAGATTTAATTGAAGCCGAGTCACAACCTGAGAAGATTGGCGAATATAGAAAATCCTCTTTATCGGACACGTCCTCTGCAGAAGATGCACATATTCGTCCGCATCATCATGATCAACACAAACCCTATGATGTTGATGAAAATTCAGATTTAGTAAACGAAAGGGTTTCACCTCAGGCTTTCAAAAGTACCCCGTATGATGAACAAATGGAGCAAGAAAAGGATGATGTTAACGAGCATGATGAAGGCTACCGGAGAAATGTTGAGCACCCGCCTCAAACTCGTGACTCTGAGGGAGAATCAGATACTACAGAAAGCAGCGGAAGTGAGAGCGGTAACGAGTCCCCCTTTTCTCCAGTTGGTGCTCGGATTTTTATTCTCACTGGTTTACCTTCTTATCCCGCGCCGAATGATTCACCACGGGATGTGGATAACGATGATCCTGAAAAGAATATCCAAGATAATATGGATAATGATGATCCTGAAAAGAATATCCAAGATAATATGGATAATGATGATCCTGAAAAGAATATCCAAGATACAGAAACGTGGTTGGACAATGATGATAATTCAAACGCAAATCTACCTGAAAAGACCATGGAGGTATCCATACCAGATCTGATTCCGATCCAAACCCCAACTGCCGCTGAAGAAACGCCAGATTTTATTGAAGAGAAACCGGTGGTAGTTGAACCTATAGAAAACTTGGAATCGGCTCCTACGGTGATCTCCCCAGGCTCTGAGTATGTGCCCATGGCAACTACTCCAAGCTCAGACTCAGAAGAAGACACTTCAATTCCTCATGCTAATGTTGCTATTACTACAGATTTGTATGCGCCCGATGTATCGAGGTCGCCAGAAGAGGACATTTCTCCACAGATAGCATCAGATACGTTCAGTTCACCAACCGTCGAGGATGAATTACCTCAAGAACAGCATGAGTATTTGTCGGACTACACACCAGATGCGGGTGTTTCAGACGAACCTTTCACACCACCTTTCACACCGGAGCAACCCAGGGAAACTTTCAATGAGGAAGATCCGATGGCAGGTAGCGATTACGAAAACAGTGATTTCGACACAGAGGAGGTACACCCTACTTTTGCTGAGACTTCGGAAAATGAACCGCAAACACATTCTGAAATACCACCGTCATATTCGCCAAACCCAAACGACTGGTCAGCCCCAACTGGTCATCAGTCACCACCACGGTCAATGTCACCGGATGACCAAAGCCAATCATCAAGCCAACAGTTTGAGCAAAGTGGACGCGGCCCGTCATTTTCTCATTACATTCCAACCCGCAAAACAAATGAACCGCAGATGCACTCTGAAATACCAAGGACTTATTCTCCGCAAAATACAAGTGACTTGTCGAGCCCGCCAAGTAGTCATCCTGCTATTCCTAATCTAGCTCCTAAGTTCGCATCAGCTGATAACTACTCATCTACACCAGATGATTACCATTTTGGTTCTGATGCAGAAGTGGCTGAATTTACGTCACATCCGCCGAAAGAGACAGACTTTGGTGACATCAGTTCACCGAAAGAAACTTATTTCAGTGATCCGGCTGTTCCAAATTTAGCGCCTTATATGCCAACCTCTAGGAGTCCAAATGTAGCAGATAACGATCCTTATTCGTACTCTATGCCTGATCCACATACGGACACGTCATCTGACATTATAGATCCCGCCTCCTTTGACGATCTCCATCCTTATGATATGCCACCATCAAATGAAACTTATATGCCAAACTCTAGGAGTCCAAATGTAGCAGAAAGCATCCCCTATTCGTATTCCAATCCTGATCTGCATACTGACAAGTCATCTGACATTATAGATCCCGCCTCCTTTGATGATCTTCATCATTATGATATGCCACCATCAAAAGAAACTGATATAAATGATCCAGGAATCGATATAAATTACCCAAACATTGCCCCCTTCAACCAGGGATCAAAATCCACGGATTTGACTGACCCGGCAGTCCCTGAATATGTATCTAAAAGCCCGCGAAATAGATCACGATTTGAACCTTTGCAGATGCACGCTTCACCTGCAAAATATGGAAAACCGAGAGGCAAAACCCCAATCGAACTTGAAACAAGCCTTGTCCCTCCAGATGTATATACCAGCGATGACGCTTATGATCAATTTCAGAAGCAGTATCGGGGTCACATCGATGATGATGATTTCGTCGTACCCGAAATGCGTCAAAAACATCCCGAACCAGCTAAAAGTAAGCGAAAAAGACCGGAAGAGAAGCACAGACGGAAAGACCACGCCGCTGTATCCGATATCCCGTCTTATATGGCCCCGCCTCCTCCAGTACAGAGTGAAGTATCGAAAGCAAAGGGAAGGAGGGTGCCGCCACCAACACCTCCTAGGATAGAATCGGACCCGCTTCTGCGGGAACCGACCCATCTCGGGCCTCAAACACGCATAGATCATCCAAATAGACACCGACAATATGAACCCGATAGGCGACATGAGAGACCTAGAAGCAGAGATTACCATGAATATGACGAACCTCCAATGCCGTTTCAAACTACCCGTACGTCAAAATCAACGGATATAACCGACCCGAGAATATCGTTCAACACTAGACCTAAGTCAATGAATATTTCTGATCTCCCTATGTCTTATCCTTCAAGATCAAAATCCACGGATATAAATGATCCTGGAAACTCTTATCCAACTCGATCAAAGTCAACAAACTATTTACCGTCAGAACCGACTGTGGCCTATCCACAAAGATCAACATCAACAGACATTAATGATCCTGGATTATATTACCCTGATAGATTACCAGAACCCGAACAACCTGTTCCACGTCCATCGAAAGCAGCTCCCCAATACTTAATGCCCAATCGCGGCCCTATTCCGGATATTACTAAACCTCAACCCGCTATGCACAAAGACGTTGAACTGGAATCCCTGAAAAGGCAACTACATAAACTTGGTTCCAAAATGGCATTAACTAGACAAGAATTAGAACAAATGAAGCGAAATAATCCAGCGAATAAATACGCCAGACCTGTTGACCGAGCAGCCCATTCTAGGGGAAGCTCGCGGTCTTCAATAGACTCACCCGATGGAGATATGACAGACTTGAAATTTTCCAGAAAGTTCTTTGCGTCTTTAACCGACAAAGAATTTGGTAAAATGTTAGAGGAGATGAGACTCTATAGAATGTCAGTGAGAGACAAAGGTGGCGATTTGAAGAGGTTATCAAAGCAATGTGATGGTATTAGACTGAGGTTACGACAACTGGGCGAGCCTTTGGAAAGCTTACCAGTTCCTGCTAGTGGTAGCATACGAGTTGGTGCTATTGAAACAACAATTTAAACTGGGTAATAATGGTTTGTTGTTCCGAGTGTACATGTTATGTTGTGAAGGGGTCAATAGAAAAGCACACACAAACGTAAACGTTGCACGTAAGACGTAAAATTACGAAATTCGCGGAACTTGTGGCGCACCTTACTTGCGGCACTTAAACGTCTGTGTTCGCTTTTGTAGGGGCCCCTATACATTGCTATAATAGACTGTAAATTGAATCCAAATGTTTCGTCTTCATCAGTTTCGAGGTTCTCCAAATGGACAGCCATTTTCAACTGCAACATCTGATGTTCTATATTTACCGTCAGAATCCTTTTTCTCAAATGGTCGTTTTTTAAACTTGATGTACACCGCCCTAAACGTATATTAAGATCACTGGCCCTTTATCATGTTAATTGGTTAACAGTCACTTTGACAAAATGGAGTGGCCTTCTTGTGCTGTTGTATAGCGGCAAGGTCTTACGCGTAGAGGTGTGAAAAGACTTCGACGGCAAGTATAGAAAGGACACTTGATGTTGTGTATGCTGGGTATTTAAATACGAAATTCCGGTGTAAAGAAACTGAATGTCCTACGAGGCTGAGTGCCCGACCTAAGTACAGAGCTTTTACGGAATAAACTGTGAGATCAATGAAACAACTGATGCATAGCATAGTGTGCCTAGTAAGCTTGTACACAGTTCTATGAGCACTAGGACACTCAGTCTTTAGGACACTATAAATCGTGACACCGGGACGATATTATAAAGAGTCATATGTGGTATAATGTAATGGTTATCTATAGCAGATTCACGAAATTGATTTGTACCGCTAAAAGATATCCTACAGCAATTTGCAATTTTGCAACGTTATTTATATGTATTATATAAGGTCAAATATAAGAGAAATTGCGGAAATACGTTTGCACCCATATGCCTTACGTGATTTACCTTTTGGATTAGTGACCATGGAATTGTTGCTCAGTGATTCACAAAATTAATTCACCGCAAGCGACTGAAGTATATAGGCCCATACGTATTTCCGCAAGATCTCCTATAATAACACATCATGACAGAATATATTCGTAACGGTGTTTTCAAGTCGTTCGTATCCAGCAGAAAGCTGAGAGTAATGACTGTTCCGATAAACATTACACTGCAAAAACAAAAGAGTGTTAAAAATAACACCATTTGGAGTTAGTACGGGTCCAATCCAATCAGTGTTATTTCATCAGTGTTGTTTGAACACCTATAGGCCTACCAGTGTCATTTCAACAGATACAAGTGATAAAATTATTGTAGTCGTGTTGAAAATAACACTATCTGGTGTTGAAATAACACCAAGAATCTTAACACCGGTGCAAATTTAACACCGGTGTAGATAATGGACCCGTATTAACCCCAACCGGTGTTAAAGTAACACCCTAGTTTTTGCAGTGTACAATCTCACATTGTGAATCAGCTGTGAACTGTCAAATTGTCCTAGGTTTTGTTGCAACCAGCAAAAAAAATCATTTTAGACTAGTGACAATAAAATATAGTGTATAAGGTGGATCTAAATCACTATCCTCGTGTTTAGTTCACTTATACCCCCTCTTCGGCGTGAATGCGCCAATTACGAATATAGTGCTGACGTGAATGCAAACAATGGAACTTTGGACATGTTGTTTAAATATCTAAAATCATTTCAAAAGAATATTCAGTGATAATGTAACGCAAACAATCGTGTGTTAAATGTAGAACATAATAACGTACAAAATTTATCCAAAGACATTGTATTCAGAGTTGAAATAATGTGTGTTAAAATGTATTCATCATGAAAGATACCTTGAATTCGTTGGGGCCTACAGAAATAACTAGTATATGATATTATCACCTTGTCAATATGTAAGAAATACGTATGATGAGACGAGTTTTTTTCTGTTTATCATTGCTTACTGTCTAAATACAATGTAAAGGATGTACCTTAATATTTACAGTTTCGGAAAACCGTAAAAATAAATCCCAACAGTGAACGTAAAATATTACCGTAAATCGACGTTTCACCCTATATTTAAGTAATTAAACCGAGATTTTACTGCAAATTTTATCTTACACGTCCAATGCTCAAATCCTCTTTTTACAGTATTCTCTGAAAACTCTTGTCGCCAGCTATGATTTCTTTGATCTCGGCAAACATGTCCTGCATGACTCATGAGGTACCCTGTGCGCATGTATACATGACCATGAGAGCAACCAACAAATATGTTACCATGACATTACATGACCAGTTTAGATTATCTTCTGCAACTCACAGATAGGGTGTTACCATCCCATCTATATATCTATTGTTATTAAGTTTGATAAATACGAAATAACTCGATTCTTGCGCACTTTTTGCGTCACTCAGTTAACCAAAGAACGATAATATCCTTCGTTTATTTGATGTAAATTAATGTGGGCCTAAACTATTTTTAGAATATGAAATTTGAAATACCAAGTAGTGCCTGTAAAAATAGTTCTGAAACATAAACTTTCTATAATTACTCATGGCCTGCATGCATTTTGTCAAATACGGGCGGGCATGACCTACATGTAGTCCAACCAGATGGTAGGGACAGATATGGAGCGGGACTCTCTTCTCTTTCACGGGGATTCCATCTGGATGAACTAGGCATGTCATACATTAATCATGGTGATTTGTATCTATCGAATGTCTGTTTCTCGATCTGTTCGACTATAAGTAACGATGAAAAGAGGGTTAAATTGTCACTTGTACACAACACTTAAAACGACATGTTAAAATGCGTGAAATAATTTATTAATGAAAATACTTACTATAATAATTATGTACGATATGAAACTCTGTACATCAAAATAATGAAATTTGATTTTGTGAAACAGGTTTAAAAAGCTTTCTTTGATAATCCAAAGTGACTTGTAATGTGTATTTGCCATGTGTAAAATATGTTGGCAAGTCGTTAAATCCAAATTGTGCCTCGTATTTTGTTGACAAAAAGGATAAATATAGTACTGTTATTTTTTCATGCATAAATATCACATGTTACTATATCAAACAGAGAATGTGTAAACAAATATGATGTTAACTCGTTTGTATATGGATGTTATTGAAGAAAAACACACATTTGCCTGAAAAATACTCAAAAACTTGTGCTTTCAACGTGTTTTTTTAGTTCTGATCTTTATTTGACTATCCGAATCGAGTATATTTCAAATTTGAAAAGGCATCATATGTAAGAAATCTAGGAATCACTTGAGCGTCCCACCCTCCTCATTTAGAACACGGAAATAAGTGCAAGTATATCAATGCAGTTCTATAGAGCAAACTAATTGTGTCTCGTATATAGGGCCTAACTATAAATATAAATTTCTATCATGAAACTTGGTGGCCCCGGGAGAATCCAAAATCCGCATCTTCACATGTAACTGGCTTGGTTGGATATTGGATGTCTTAGATTTGGTATTTTGTTGTACGGCTAATGCATACCAGTGTGAAAGGAGATACCATAGTCTGCTTCCCACAGTCACATTGACTTACACGGAGTAAAGCGTGCATGGCCTTGGTGAAATGCATGCGTTGCTTCAGAGTTGAAAGTACATCAACAAATGTCAAACATTGATTTGTTTTTGAAATTTTTGAAATAGCCCATAACGGCACACACCAGTCGTAATTTCCAAGTCACGTAGACACACACTTTACTCCGTGTATTTGAATTTATTAGTATTGACCATACTGAGAAAAAGGCTATTGAAAATGTAATTTTGCAACCCATGCCAATCTCAGAATCAGTTTGCATGTGTCCCAGGGGGACTTCGGTTTCTGTAAACAAATCAAAATTCCCGCCAAAATCCGGTGTGTGGTTTAACGCGTCGCGTATAATTGCGTCAAAATCGGAGTTTTGACGCGATTATTGTTGCGAGTTAGCATTTTGTCATAAAGCTATGCTTTACGCATACGCGCATGGTAACAATCGACAGACGTGCAAACAGATTTAAGTTTTATTTCAAAATATTTTGAAAATTGAATTTCTAGCATTATTTTTACCTGAATGTTTAATTTAATTAAGATTGTAATAAGTTAAGGAATACGACGCCGTGTTTCAGAAATCATGTCCGTCGTGGAAAGTGATAAAAATGTGTCAGATGGTGAAGAACAACTCAGTGATTGTCCAGGAACGTCAAATCCAGAACCCCACCAAAATCCGGTAAGTACTTACCGGAAAAACCGTCCAAAAATCACTGATTTTTCAATTCTTGCAATTGAAATGGTAAATTAATTAATCGGTATCGGTATTACTAGGTTAAAGTTGTGGTTTAGATGTTTTCATTTCCCCCAAACTACAATTTATGCTGCCATGTGCAATTTTGAAGATTTCCGTTCAGGTGCAGTTGTGTGGGTGCATTTAAACGTTAAGTCTCCTGTGATACCTCACACTTGGCCGGATTGAATGACATTTGCAATTTCTTTTCCCATGTTTGCAGGTGATCGAGGTCAGTTTGAATATAAAAACAACCCACATAACTACGCGTTCATGTAGATCCATGACATGGAAAACTAACGATACTTTTATACATGCGATATAGGCCCTAATAACAGCCCATAGAACTACGTAGATCCAGTAAATATGGAAAACTAACCTTTATTACTGCAAACACACCGGTGTTAAAAATAACACCGTTTGATGTTCTGAGAGGACCACAACATTAAGTGTTATTACAACAATTTATTGGTGTTACATTAACACTTAAACTTAAAGTGTTATTCTCCACACTTGCAGTGTCAAAATGACACTACATGGTGTTCAAATAATACCTAGAATTTAACACCACACATGTGTTGGTGTGGTCCTCTAGCAACACCAACAGTGTGTTTGCAGTATAGGCCTTGATATTCAATATTATATTAACAACCTACACAACAACGTATGCACGTAGATCCAGAAAATGGAAAACAAACGTTACTTTTATATCCATATATTATAACAATTATTTGTTATATATACAATATATTAATATTGTTATAAATATACAATATATTAATTGTATATACGCGCTCATATAGATCCAGGAAATGGAACACTAACGTTACTTTTATACATTCGATATAATAACAACCTACACAACTACGCGTTCATGTAGATCCAGGAAATGGAACACTAACGTTACTTTAATACATTCGATATAATAACAACCTACTCAACTATGCGTTCATGTAGATCCAGGAAATGGAAAACTAACGTTACTTTTATACATTCGATATAATAACAACCTACACAACTACGCGTTCATGTAGATCCAGGAAATGGAAAACTAACGTTACTTTTATACATTCGATATAATAACAACCCACACAAATACGCGTTCATGTAGATCTAGGAAATGGAAAACTAACGTTACTTTTATATATTCGATATAATAACAACCCATACAACTACGCGCTCATGTAGATCCAGAAAATGGAAAACTAAGGTTACTTTTATACATTCGATATAATAACAACCTACACAACTTTAAGCGTTCATGTAGATCCAGGAAATGGAAAACTAACGTTACTTTTCTACATTTGATATAATAACAACCTACACAACTACGCGTTCATGTAGATCCAGGGAATGGAACACTAACGTTACTTTTATACATTCGATATAATAACAGCACATACAACTACGCGTTCATGTAGATCAAGGAAATGGAAA
>JAUMTS010241078.1:0-14836 GCA_032273385.1 Ophiopholis aculeata | reverse complement strand
GTTACACATAATCGATAATTAAGATGGGTTTTAGCGAAATCTATTTTTTGAAAAAATGTGGGAATATGCCTTTAAGGGTACTTTGAGTCAAAGTAAGGAGTAGGCTCAGTGTTTCATGCAGTTAAACGAGCCGCTTTTGGTTTTAGACATGACACACCGAGCTGTATAAACTGCGCATTTGTGATGCGTTAAACGCGAGCGCTTTCTTTGCAAATGCGAATTCAATTATGAGATGTTAAAAAACTGTAGATTCTTGTGCCATTTGTCTTGATGTCAAGAACTACAGTGTCATTTGTGTTAAGTGTATTTGAACAGAAATGTGGGTCACCCAACTTATCACAACTACGTCAATAATAATACTATGCTCTGACAAGTTCGATCAGTTTGTATTAGGCAAAACATTTAGCCAATTTTTTAATGATATTTGACAATGTGAACGGGTACATTACTTGTGATGTAATTGATATTTTGAAGAAATCCATCTTCATGTACCTAGCTGTTATAACATTAGAGGCCATCTCCATGTGAAGGAAGCTACCTTGAAAGGGAACAGACAAAGCGCCGAGCACCTGGTTCTACATACTGCTGTTGCCAGATGGCGTTCCCTAGCTTTCCCTTCTAATCTAGGACTAGCAAATCCTACCCTGCATATCCCCGCCTGCTTGCCTCACCTGCAACGACTCAATTGGCACCGTTTGTAAATGCCAACCGGCGACAAAGAGATAATCCCAGTTTCTCACGTTTAACAAGGTGTCACACGTTTTCTTCCAAAACATTCCTCTAGAGAAGGCCACCGCCCAGACGTGAACCATCCGGTTCCCATTGATAATCTACTTGAATTGGCACAAACTTCTTGTTCAGTTTTATTTCTTGTGAAATTCTTGAGAAGAGTCTAACCTTATTCTACATAAATCATGGTAATGGGATATTTGCGAAAGAAAATGATTAAAGGTGTATTTTCTTTGATATTAGCCTTTCTTAGATTATGTGGAAAGTATCATGAATATAGCGTCCCATGTTTTCATGGAGAACTTCATATTTTTTTCTTTAGATCTTGGGTTGACTAATTAATCCTAATTGAGCGGAAACTGTATTTCGGACTTCTATGTCGCCATTAAAAATGAGACGAGTCATTTCAAACATAACGAACGTGTGAGAGAAATGGTGCGTGATCCAGTTTGCGTTTACTCTAACAGGTTTCATTAATACTGGTCAAAATAATGTCCAAAACATACAAAAGTGTTTTCAGGACAGAATATTTGAATTTCGCATTGGTCAGTGATGTCACCAAACTCAGTCCGACACCGTCTGTGTCGACGGGAACTCTCACCACGCCATGTGTCTAGCATGTCCAGCAAAAGGGTCGCGATCGAGATGGTGCCAGAATCGGCACAAGAGAACAAAAGTTTGTCTCACTAAACTTGTGAAAGATTCACCAAACTAACTTTATCACGCGGAAAATTTACCGTTGTGATTTGTCACGTTGGTCGCCGTTGCTTGTCGCCATCAAGGTGAATATCAGGTCGCCAATTGATTTTATATCAAAAGGTGACTGAAACTTACACCAATTATACCTGTGAATGGGAGTCATACTGTATTATACAATTACAAGGTGCGGGTAGCGATTTTTTATATCACGCATGCGCATTTATGATTAAACCGTATGGTAGAGTAGAAAGAATTACTCATCGCTGGTATAGCCGGTGATTTTTGGTCTGTAAAATGTCCGTTTTCTTATCATTAAGCATACAGGACTGTAAATTAGTCTGTTTTTTGTTTATCAGTTGGTAACTAACGTCTGGTCATGAGAAATATAAGAACTAGTGTCATTAAGAAAACAATTCAAGGTGTTACTTGTCAAATGACGAATTCGCCACTAACAATGCATTTCATTGAAACAGAAACTGATTTTATATAATATGTACTGCTTGCCAAGGGAGTTAATATTGAAGTGAACTTGAATGAAGGGTAAAGGAAAAGAAATTACCAATTTCGATAAACATCTAATGGATGTTGGTCATAAGATGACAAAGAACATCAGATTTGTTCAGGAGAAACTAACGTTTTAAGATGACTTTTTGTTATTCAACAACAGAGAAAGCATTGTCCGGGAGCATTGTACAACCACTACATTAGGGTCTAGCAGATATCAAATGTCCTACTTAAGGTGACACTCAGATTGTGAACTAATAGCGTTTTTACTAATAGTCATTTGTCATTTATAGAGGTTACATTTTAATAGAAACAGGTGATTGTTTTAAAACTTTACTGCGTTTTGACTACTATTTGGAATAATATTTTGAAATTCCAACTTAAGATTCACATATTTTTGGCAATACTTTCACGCTGTTACCTACGAATTCTTCAATATATTACAATTAGCTGTTATTTCATACAGAAGAGTAAGCGAATCATTTTAGTTTTAACCTTTCAAGCTTTGTTATATAATCTAATCATTTTCGTTCTGTTAGCTATTATTGTTACTTAACGCAACTTTTATGAATTTTGAAAATGTATCAAATAACCTTGCGATTTGCGACTTGCTTTGGAAACATTGTGATTGTCAAACAATTTTGGTTGTATCATTAGTGTAAGACAGGACAATAACCCACTGAAACTCTAACTCGAGCCCTATAATCCTAACCTTAAGATTTCCTGCTGTCTACAGGTACATGTAGGATTTTTCCTCACCATTTCTTCTATAAATCTTTTCAGTATAGGTCCTACAAGCTACGTTGATTAAAAGTTTTAATACCGACCCCCACAAAACACTTAAAGTTCCTGGCGACTTTCTGTAGTTTCCAAACAACCATTATATTTAACAGAGATGTTTGTTCAACGCCAGCAAGCGATTCCTTCCGCGCTTAGAGATGAGCATCTTGAATACCCGTGAGCGTGCTTAGCATCTTAGCACGTCAATCCGCGTAGAAAACAACCAGTCACGTCGTCTTAACCAATACAAATATCTCTATGTTTTTTTCAAGCGGCTCATTCCGCCGATCATAGTCATGATAGTACTTCATCCAGCGATCTGACATCGGCCCAGTTTCGCTCCATTAATAAGGAAAGTACCAAGCTGATGTTGAAGAGGGTTTGAAGTGGCAGTAAGAAGCGGCTATACCCGAGCCAATCTCTAGATGTTTGTCAAGTAAGGAGAAGGCAAGACTCGCCTTTTACTGTCACTCCATCCCCGCCTCCTGTATACGAGACTTGAAATCTTCAACAGCCGTTGAAATTCTTCATTGTCATCAACAACCACTGATAATTGATAGAAGTATTTATTGTGAGTGCAATGCTCGTCTCTTAATATTTGATTAATTTCTGGATTTTTTCTTCTAGAAGATAACAGATAGGCATCAACTGAAAGTACTTCTGAATCCATCTTCTTCTTATTTCTACTTATAAATAGTGAACGAGGCTGACGTCTCTGGAGTCAAAGCCTTAAATAAATTGACAGATGCCGGTTATTAAGTATTTTGAGCACGTGGCCAACTTGCTAACTTCAAACTTTTGAGTATTCTAAAATCGATGTGGCATTTTTTCAGTAAAGAGAAAGGATGGTTAAAAGAACATAATATAATATTACAGACAATACACACACCGTTATTGTTCATCAGAATACATAAACATCGTGTGTTTCCTTATTATTACTGGGTGATATCTTTAAAAAATTATATTTTTTTAAATAACATGACTGTCAATTATACTTTTGAAGATAAAAGATGATAAAAATAGCTACTAAAATATTGCAATACTTTGACACTTTTGAAACTTTGAGGTATTAAAAGTGCGTTTCTGCTGAAGTTTGGTAAGAGCGCCGCATATGTTTGTATTAGTGTGACCTTAAACCACTTAATAATTTCCTTCTAATCGTCAAGTATTTAAGCCAATTAAGGACAATTAAGATACAAGTAGCCAATTAATATAATTGGAAAGAGGAAGTATTACCATGTAGTCCAAATGTCCCGAATTAATCAGTTAGCAATGATAGCTTTATTTTTCTTGTAGTGTCTTAGCGGTTTTCTTGCTAAGCCTGTTGCTGGTCAAGAAAACTCATTAAACATTTCCAGAAGCAGGATCATGGGTAGTTCCTTTAATTTGGTGAGTTTGAGTGGAAACTACCGGATCTGGTCTGTCCTTCTATTGTTTGAAAAGTCAAGTTATAGGAATATTAAAGAAACTTTAATAACAAGTCCATGAGTTTCAAATTACTTTCAAACCAATTTTGGATCTGACTTTTAAAGAAGAAAAAACACTCACAATCTTGGGTCGAATGATTTCTGACGTAACCCTATTATTATATTGTTTTTTGAAATCGTTCATTTTGAACAGAAAATATCACCAACAAATAACATTAACAACATGTTCAAAGTGCTCAATCACAAATGCATTTCTAATGTTGTTTTTTAAGGTATTAAGAAAAGCTATTTCGCGTGTTTTTAGCTGCGTGTAATTGATTCAGTGGTTCTCTAGATTACTCCATAGTATTTCAATAAAATACTTTCGGAAGTGACTATTGTACTCTGAAAGTGTGGCCATGATCATCATTGTACAGTGTAGCCAGCAATAATTAACCTACACCAGATATTTATATTATTACACCTAGATTTGTTCCGGTGAAATTCTTTGAGACGCCTTATGGCTGTGTTACAGTGTTTACAAGCAACTTGTTGTGGAAATATGGATATGACACGTATGATAGCAAGGATACAATGTCGGCATGTTTATGATGAATCAATGATATCTGTATCTTAGACTTTAAGACTATGGGAAGATCGGCGCTTGATTAGAGATTTACTAATTATCGCATTAATCAATTACACTATCAATTAATTTAAGGTGACGCTGCAATTAACCCTCTCCACGCGGAAGTCGACTGCAGACGGTATATCAAAAAATTAAAAACAAAATTTCAAAAATTCCAAAATTCAAATTTTCATTACCATATTTAGATTTAGCATGAAAAATGCATTCAATTGAGTACAAACAAGCTTAGTTTTGATTCAGTAGTTCTGTGTTAGCCCCAGTGATTTTTAGTAAAATATTAAACCTTTTTTTTACTTTTGTACACTAAAGTTGCAGCCAAAGTGTAAAGCATTAATACTCAAGCCGTCAGTGATATGGTCATAGATGGTAAAGATTGCATTGGTATCATAGAATGTTGAATTATAAATTATTTAAATTATTTTATTTTTCCCTAAACAGATCTTAAAAAGGAAAAGGACAATAATATAAATTTGACAATTTAAATTGAGTTCATTGTAACACTTTACACATGAAAAGATATTCTTTCCTTAAAAAAAATCAAGCATTTTTGTGTTGTCTCTAGGTAAGTTTTCGTTATTATGCATGCAGTTGTTTTACTCCTGAGCTTCTAGCTATAGTTTAGTTTAGTTTATTTATTAAGAACATACGCTTTTACAACAGCGGCACACGTCTTTAATAACGGTGCGTTCTTATACAAAATACAGAAGTACACGCAATAATAAAAATATATACAAAAATGAGACCTTCGGTTTCACCAACGGATACAAAAGCTATATACAAATGTGGGATAGAAAAGAAAGAATCAAGGATAAATATAATACAAGACTAATTACCAAAAACTTGTAAAACGAGAACTTCAAAGCATGAAAGCATAAAACACATTTCATTGAGATGTGGACTGAGAATTCTTAAGGTCGGACCTACATGCCCATGCCTTTTTAAGATAAGTGGTAACAACACAACAACTGTATGTTAGTTTCCAATATTATGCAGTTGTTTTTCGCCAGAACTTCCTGAATAAATTTTCTTACAGAAAAGGTTTATGTGAAATTTTATTTAAAAAAATTCCAAAAACAAACAAGCAATTTAACAATTTTGTCCATGTTATCGCTATCGATGTGTGTTTCCAGTATTAAGATGTATTGCTCTGGAGCTTCCTAAACAAAAACAAAACAATGTAACAGGAAAGGTTTGTTTTAAATATTTGAATGTCTGATTAAAAAACCGAAATGCGCAAAAAGATCATACCGTAGATGACAATGTATACAGTGCACATAAAATGATGTCTAAAATTCAAAAAATGTAACAAACTTTGCGTTGTGTTTATGTTTATGTTTATGTTTGTTTCAATTATTGTGTAGTTCAATAGTTGTATTTCTCCAGAGTTTCTTCAAGCAAACAACAAATGTAAGCGAAACATGTTTTTTTTTCATTGTTATACAGATTTATTTCTCTAGAGCTCCCTAAACAAAACAACAAATGTAACGGAAAGGTTTTATTTGAAATATTAAACCACATGTGTGGGATTAGTAACCTAAACGCGCTGAAGATCAGACTCCAGATGACAATCTATAATTCCAGTCCTCACATCCACCGCCTCAACACTGACCCGGGGGGTTACTCATTCCTGAATTGGGTAGGGACCTTTCGCTTAGGCCTAAGTTTTGTAAGTAGACACATTTTGTGTACTAAGTTTTGAAATTAAAAAGAAATGAGAGCACATCGCAAACTATATACTAGTATAATGCATAACAAGCAGAAACTGATAAAAACTAGGTTTATTGCCAATATTGACTGTTTTTTACCCATTTTTATACCAGATACTTTAAATTTCGGGCAAAATATACCATAAATGTTAAAATTGTTTATAAACAACATTGTCTAACTTTCTTACAACTTCGTTTAATTGTAAACTCACATTGATAAAATTTAGTTTAATTAAATGACAATTTTAAAAACTTTTATAGCCGTATACCAATTTTAGAATTAGAAAGGGGTCATCCTTGTACATGTTTGTATAACAAAATCTTAAAAATCACGCTTTATTTCAGCGGCACGTCCCCGTATGATCCTGTGTGGTGAGCACCCCCGGATCTGTTCTCATATCCACCGCCAGCTCAACACCGGTCAATCACCCTATTCATACAACAATGATTATTTAAAGACGAACAAAGTGACACAAATATGTTTTTAATAACCTATAGAGCTTAAAGCGAGTATGATTAGATAAAGCCTGTAGTTTACAAGAGAGCCCCGTTACATGCTGTTACTTGATGACAACTTATATCAACACACGATCGCGATAACCGGCCGGTTTCTAATCAAAAGTGTCGGTAGGATCGACCCGCTACTATCATCCTCGTTCGCGCTCATCCTGTCACGTGGTAATATTTTTTTTACGAACATTTAACATGAAGTAAAGAAACAATGCACAAAAAATATGGAA
The DNA here is from genome assembly GCA_032273385.1 of Ophiopholis aculeata. Taxonomy (NCBI): domain Eukaryota; kingdom Metazoa; phylum Echinodermata; class Ophiuroidea; order Amphilepidida; family Ophiactidae; genus Ophiopholis; species Ophiopholis aculeata. The sequence continues at coordinate 7,623 of JAUMTS010241078.1, read as the reverse complement.
GTAAGTTTGTTTTTAAGAGAGTAATAATTTTGCTTGGTTGTATGTATACAAATTAACAGTAATGAGACTATTATCATTTTCACGTGTAAATAGTTGTTTTACGAAAATTAAACTTGAAATAAAGAAAACAATACACAAATATTCAAAGTGCTTCAAATAACATGAAAGTAGGATTTCTTATAAAGAAAGTAAGTTTCAATGTACTTTAGTATTAACAAGTAAGTTTCAAAGTAAGTATCAATGTACTTTAGTATTTCAAAGTAAGTTTCAATGTACTTTAGTATTAACAGTAAAGACTATAAAATATTCGAATAGCATGATTGAAAGTAAGATTTCTTATTAAGAAAGGAACCATTTCCCGTAATAACAAATATTCTTCAAGTGTTTATATACAACCCAACTGCTGATGGTTTGATAAAGGTAAGATACTTTCTATATACGAATCGCTATAATCGTTCCATCGTTTAGCAAAAGGATGTTACTGATGATGATAGTTTTCGTAAGCAAAAAGAAATGTTTAATTGATCTTGTTGTCTGAAATGTAATGGCCACATTTTTATATGCACATGAAAAAGTGCTTTTGATATCTTAATTATTTTGACTATTTGAAATAACTCTCTTCAACAAAACAAACCACGATGTCTTTCCCAGCCTCAAGACGTAAAAAGGGCTTTAATGCTAATTTAATATATACTTCTGTTAGATAACACAATATTTGGGGGGGTTGTTATTAAACAAATGGTAACGAATCTGATAGTTTTAACTGAATGTGTATACATTAAAAGCAAAGATTGCATTTTAAAATTTTAATCATCAATTTGGTTGAACTTAAAAACTAATCTTCCTACAAAGTTGTTACTTTTAACTATAATCCTTGTTGAAACCCGTCTTTACAGCGCCAAAATGATTATTTTTCGTGAGCTCAAATTTACGGAATACAAGTATAGCATTTTCAATTAATACTCATCTTGGGCTCCTCATCTATAGCAATTTCAATCATCAAAGTTTCATTTTCTTCGAGCTAAAGCCACACGCTTATGGTGTGTATTTTCTTGAGGCCTTACGTCTAATGCATCGGCTTGAGGTGATCAAATGGTGATGCGGCGTGTTGGCGAAATGTGGCTGAAATCTACCCGGCGGTACAGTCACGATATACGGACAGATTGGCGCCCACACAATCCCTTGTACTCGACCGGCGCGGCGAGCGAAAAACTTTTCACTCATGCCGTGATGAAATCAATAAGGCTAAAAGAAAAATGTATGTCTCACAGCCGCGCCCATAGCAATTTCACAATGCCTTTTTCTTACATTGTTTTAGATTTTTTTTCATTTCAAACTTAATTGTGAATAATATTTAGGTAATAGACATTGAGCATATTACTTGGTGACCGTGATAATATATACAATTGAAGTACAAATATCAAGTTTTGTAACTAAACACTCTATCAAGATCAACGGTACTGTTCGAATTCAGTAACTTTTCTCTCAATTATTTCCCAGAATTTCAATATTTTACAGCAAAAAACTTTTTTGAAAAAACGATTTCGCCATTTAAGCAGCAATGGACGCAGTGTGCTTTGAGACATTTTTTTTTTCCTTAATGAAACCATTGTCTATGATGAAACAAAGAACAAAAATACGCTTCCACTTGTAGGGATTCGTAACCTGTCGGCGTCAGCTCTGACGAATGTTCGTTGTTTTTAATAACTTCGCAATCTCAGTGTCTCCTAAGCCGTTTTCAGTACCATAATCCCAAGCCCGATTAGTCCGATTTCGAGCCTCATCCAAACTCACCTACTCTACCAAATAACAGCTGTGGAATATGTCATATATTTTTGACAACGATTTGTTACAAATTACACACAGATCTTGTTTCTTATTACAACTTTTGATTGCAACTCAGTCATTTCTAGATATGTGAGTCACAAGTGCATTTATGATTACTGTAATTGATCAGGGTAAGATTACATATGCAATCAAAGTAAAACACCCGTACATATTACTTTAAACCATTTCAGTTCCTGTAATTCCTTTCTTCTCTTCAATTACCATAAAGGATCATTTAAAACACTTTTTCCAAATAATTTTTCAAACTCCATTTCAAATCTTTTTATTTCAATTACCATAATTGCCATAAGTGTCTTTAGATACATTCTTCAAAATTCATTTCTAGGCCCTATATATTATCCTATCGTATTAATTTCAGGTATTATAACATATCGTTAGAGCACCCTCACAGATTTTTCAAAACTATTTTTCCTCAATTACAAACATAGGTAAAAACTATCACAGTAAGCTATACAGGGTGCGAAATACCCAATCTGCTTTAATTATATCGACATGAGATTTTTTGTCAAATTAATTCCCTGTACTTGGGCTTGGTGGAAGGAAAAAATGCATGTATACATGGATGGTCCACCAAACAGCTAGTTAAGTTACAACAGCACCTCACTGCCGTGCCCAGCCCAGGAACATACAATGTGAACAACAACAGCATATATACTAATTCTAGAATATATAGGTATACGCACATGGACACATTATTATATGATGGGACCCCCTCAAAAAACAAACGAAAAAAACCGAAAATTACCCGTCATGTCATGAGGTGCCCTTTAATTTTAAAGAGCAAAGTATGATCACTTTGGCAAGGCATCTAGACTGGATTTTAGAAAAGAAAAAGGGATTAATCTACAACACGAAATATATAACAAAAGACACTTGATAGACACACCACGCCAGTTACGCAACATAGCACAAAACACTGGACAATAACATGGTAAAATCCTGAATCCGTGTCATTGTTTGGTGGAATTCGTTGTGCTTATACGCGGTGTGTCTTTTGTGTGGTCGATAAATTTATTTTGTTCAAACACCTGTAATTCAAGCATGACTCTAAAATTATGATATCAAGAAAATGTTATTCTAAATTTAATCCCTAAAGGCACACATCAAACGCAGCTCGCTCGCCAAATTTTACGCCGTTAATAACATAAACCGACATAGAAAATTACCAAACAATAAAGCTATTTTAAATCATTTATCAAACTATTTCCAAGGGGATTAGCAGGTTGACCTGTGAACATTCCAGTCTTAATTATGACTTTCAACATCAAAAACAATGAAGGCTTGAAGGTAAAAAAGAGGTATCTGCATATTTAAATGTTAAACTATACTTTTGTTTTATATTTATTGGTAGAAAGCTGAAGTAGCAAGCAAACAATATCTGCCCTCTTAAATAAAAATTATAGTATATGTCATTGTAGTTGCTTGTAGATACAAACTTTAAGGATGGGACCGGCATTTATATTAATAACTACTATATATTTCCCCTCTATACTGCCCAGCTCTGCAGGGCACAGTGTCGAGCTTACATATCATATCCATAAGGTTCATATCTTGGTCGCCGACCTACTACAACCTTTACCTTAATGTATGTTGTGTGTGTTCTACCACATCATCAGAAGTTTAAATGTCATCTGACAACATAATGATATCTATCAAAAACAAATAGTTCGAATATGAAAGAGAATATAAATGCAAAACATCTCTTTCCTTTTCCCACCCAAATCTGTGTGTGTAAGTCTTAATTAAGATACTGTTTCCTTATGTCAATCTTTCAAACAAATACTGTCAACTTATTAATAAAGTTGCAGGCACTCTACATGTACGAAAGTTGGTTTATATGTATGCCAACCTCTGAAAAGCGTTACAAAAACGAATAAGATATGTAATCCATATAATTTATGACAAGCTATTTGCATTAATATTTCTTCTTATTCGCTTTATTCACCCAAAAGTTAATGTAGACTGTAAAATCACCTAAAATATTTGCAACAATGAAGATAAGAATCATTGTCAGCTCATAATCTTTTTTTATATGATTTTGATGCAGAATCCTTCATATATCTTTTTGCATTTTAAAAGAACTCACGTATGATAATGTACCTTTAATGCCCTAGAGGGCGAATGCCCTATTTATGGCAGAAAGAATTAGGGCAATGATTAGAGTTAACTATGTTTGAAAACTTAGACAGTCAGAAAAGTATGTTATTCGTCTAAACTCTATACAGACATTTACATTTAACATGTCTGCTATAAATATCATTGTAATATCAGTTAAATTCAATATGGCATCGAACTTGCGTCTTTTTGCTTCATAAAATCTCCAAAATTATCAAAACTGACAAAGAAAATGATAGGTATGCAAACACAAACACTGAATTTTATGGAAGTAGTTCAAATGTTGGTGTGGCATTGATAGTGTAGACCATAAGTAAATACATTTTTATAACATTCCCCGCCTCATTCCCGCCTTCTGTAACCATTTTTCTCACGCTCAATGAATGCTAACTAATTGAAGTAAATAGCATTTCAGCAATGTCATTGCCACAGCCGTGTTGGTTTAATCATCACTACGAAAACCTTGTCCTGGCAACATCAACTGTGTCATTGAACTCAATAACAATGTCAGATCTAGTTATCCAAAAAGGGTAAATTATGTTGCAGGTATTTGTGGTCAACTGCAGGTAACACAACACAGGGATGGTGTAAGACGGATATGTTGGGTCTAATTTCCGACATGATGTTACAGTGATTACTAAAGCTACTGTCTGGTGGTCTAAACAGTTAATCATGGTTTGTAATTAATAGCGTGTCTAAGAAAATTACAGGAGCCTTTCAAGTGGACGACAGAGACAGAGGATACATTTTTGAAGAAGAAATTGAAACATGTTGTTCGCTTCAAATCCCTGTATTCTTATATTACAATGATAAATGGTGTTTAAATTCTTGTAGTGTCACTGATTGGCGCACGATTCGTGATAAGTATTGACAATGACCTTTTTAGACAAACACCTAGCCCAGATTCATAAAACCTTACTAACGTTAGTTGGCAACTATCCCATTGTTTACCTGCCCGGTTAACAATGGTTCTGGGACTTTTAGTTACCAACTAAAGATAGTAAGGCGCTGGTTATCAAAGCTGTACAACAGAGGACAACTTCATACTTATGAGTTCAAATGAAGCTCAGCCTCACCCTCTTTACACAATGAGTACATGTAGTAAGGTAATAGTGTGCATGGTGGGAGGCTATGAAGAAATAGAACATGTAGAAAGCAGTCGGGCACTATCAAACATATGTTTGACTTTATACATTTTGGTAACACTTAGACACTTCTGACTTCCAGACATGGAGGAACAGTCAGTTAACGTTCTGTAAGTGCTATCCAATGTGGACAAGGAGTTCTCCGAAATATTCGCAACCAAATAGTCTTTGACTGTTCAAACTGTTGATTCTTGTGAACTTAAGATTCGAAAAATGCCAAGAACATCATCATCAGTTCAACCTCGGTCGACCATAATATCATCATAGGAGAAATTGGTCGGACAATAACCTGGCATCGAGATTTCTAGTCAGTTCTGTCTTCCATAGGGGTTGCTAACTCAGACATACTTTCAGCTCCAGTGTCCTACAGCAAGATAACATGGATAACAACAACATAAAAAATATCAAATGATTTGAATCCTAGATATGGCGCCTGGAAAAGCCAAAACAAGTACATAACGGATTTCCAACTACATTTTACATGTACTACGGACAATAATCAATAGTTACAATTACCCTACAGGGATGCATTACTCTATTTTCTTCATTTAAAGAGGACAGAATAAACCTGTTTTGGGGTGTTGAACATTGATAAAAGATAAAAACAGAACCGTAATTAAAGTAAGGAGCTCATTCAAGCTATGACTGCATAGTTTCTCATTAGAATGATCATTATGAAATGATTATTTTCAGAACTTAAACACGATCAATAACATTTTAAGCATGGTAAGTAGTAATAACGCTGAAGGTCTTGAAAATTTATATTTACCCAATTCTTTTTTATGTACTGTTGATTTCAATAATAATCATGATAAAACATCTTAAAATTGCATGTGTTGTTGTTCACGCAGCACTTGTTAATATAAAGAACGACCGTACGTTACAGTGTCGTTGAAAAAGGAGAGGGTGGGACAAGGGGGCTACTCAGGTTGTTAGCTTTTAATTCAAAATAATAGTAAATGAGAGAAGAAAAACGTTTCATGAACAATGACTGGCATGTCACAGCATGTTTTAGTCCGTCCGCCTGACCATAGCCGTCGGTCAGTTACCATCACTGGAAATGGAATTAACTAATTAAGGGAAAATGAATTAAGCTGATCCATTTAGCTTCTTACTTACAATTAATTAAGCTTAAATATCTATGGATTACCTGAAAATATCTAATAGGATACTAAAATCCATTATTTAATCTCATTTTTGTGCATAAAGGTCTGTCTTTCATTGTTTTAATAATAGTTGTAACATTTCAGATAGATCTTTTTTCTTCTCTCATAGATAGATGCTTTGTTTACCTGAACATATCTAATGATACTTACACCTATACCTTTTTGTTTCATCTGATTGTGTGCATTAGGCCCCTATTTAATTGTTATTATAATCATGATAAGAAATGTAATATTTCAGATAAAGACAATATTATATTCGTGAAAGATTTTGAGAAAATAGATTAAATAGGGCATGCACTGTGAAATAAAACATGTAAAATATATATATAGCTATCATTGGAGTCCTTCTACAAATAAAATTATTGTCACTTGAAAACGATCTAGATAAAACAACCATTTGAAAGTGAGTAGAAGTTTCTTCAATTAAATGCTTTTTATTTGATTTTTCAGCTGCTAAAGATCAATAATATTGGTACCCTAACTGGCAAAGGCAAACAAAATTCAACAAACACAAACTTCAGAAAAGTATGAAAGTACATATTTATTACAAAAACTATATCGGGAATTAGCTGTTCCTTGTTATAAAATGACGTTTGTATTTGATCAGTGTTTTATAGGAGAAAGTAAACCAAGAAATCAAATTGATTGGATTCTGTAAAGCAGTAGTATTCAATGATTGAAGACACTAAAAATTAATATCATCGCTCACGTTTTGTGTGGCTCGGTTTCAAGTGGCACACGCCTCTATTGGCAGAGCTATAATAGGCAAGGCATGGAATGTACACAACTCAACTAAGAGGGAAAGTCGGGATAACTATCCTATCATGCTCAATAAAAGACTACAAGTAGCTGGAATCACAATTATTTGAGTATCTCACTGTGTAAACTTCATGCAAACTCAAACCGTGTCTTTTCTACCATTTTCGCCTTTTGCCTTTTCAACTGACGCAAATCACACGTAGCGTACAGGGAATGAGACGTTAGGTAGTCGCGAGCCGAGGAAACTTGAGTGTGTACGCCGGGAAGAAATCAAGTTGGGCGAGAAGCACACACACTTCCAAGAGCTATTTACTCTAAGCTATTATCCGGCAAACACGCCTGCCTAGCTCTGCCTCAAGTGCCTACTCAGAATAAGTATGCCTACGAAGTCAAAATTTTGATATTGCCAACAACATGATCCAAAAATACAAAAAATACAATCAAGAAAAAAAAATACAAAAAAGCATGAAACATGCTAAATACTCATACTAGGCTAGTAAATAATTCATTTCAATGTATTTCTGAATCGAAACCAATAGTTTCAAAGTATGCATCTTTACAACATTTTTCTTTTTTTAAACCTTTTTGAA
>JAUMTS010239967.1:0-14837 GCA_032273385.1 Ophiopholis aculeata | reverse complement strand
TTAGAATGTTTAAATCAAGCATATAGCTGTTAAAATACACTGGCTATGATAAGATTAAAATTGCTAGACATGAAAGTTGTGATAGACCGTGTTTGCACACAAAACCAATGGTCAGCGTAGCGAGAAATGCCAGAAGGCCCATTTGAATTGAAGCAAGCTTTATCTTGAATAATTTTATCTTAAAATAAGTTTTCCAACCAATCAAATTCATTTTTAGAGACAATGTTGAAAGAAATATTAGTAGAATACTGCCGCTTGATCTAAAATGATAGATCCCGCGATTCGAAAGTGAGGGCCTCCTCCGTAAAGCATCAACAAGCCTGAAAGCTGTATTTCAGCTTATTTTAATGGAAGTCCCGTGCGATCTGACCAAAAATTGGACTCGAATCGCGATGGTTCTCGCCTCATAACAACGATATCTTTTAACAGATTTTCATGTAAATCGTGGAGAGTAAAGGCAGATAAATATTCAACGAAATTCCGGTTGAACTAGATTGAAATATTTTTCTGTTTTATTATTATGGGCGTCGAAAGCCCAAATCATGAATTTCTTCCAATTGTCTTACTGTGGGGCCCTTGCACGTAACAGCAAAAGAGACTACTTTTCCATATGCAAGTTCACATACAACTACTAGCCAGATACATTAATGAAACGCAAGTGTATGAGCACTACACCAACCCGCCTTGCCCAAGGAGTAGTGTAATGAAAACTGTGCTCATTCATCAGAAATAGATACATAAACTGCTGAACAGAATCTACATTGCAATTAATTGTCATCATCCAATAGATTTGACAGAGAATTTTGGTATTCCTCATTGCCCATGCACTGGCAGGCTTCAGTAGGACCAAAGTCATCCAGTGCAGTGATCCAGTCATACACATCCAGTTTGCTTTGATACAGCTAATACCTGGCAGCATTCACTTTGCATCCCCCCTTCTTTGAAGTTGTAAATGAACTTCTCCCATATTGATATATTGAACATTGTCAGGTACTTCTGGGGACTCTACAAGCTTCCCAAGATGAAGCGGTGTTTACGAGTATCTTGAACGCCTTCTTCTGGCCAATTCTTACACCCATGCAGTTACTGCATGGAACCCGGGCAATGATAAGGACACTTTTTTACCAAGGTGTGCAAAAGTTGAATGCGTACCATGTATAATGTTCCAAAGTCTGTCTTTAACCCCAGTACGAAACCAAAATTCCCTGCAGTTGACTTGTTCACAATCCGCTGTGCAAAGCACTGCCACATCGGTGTCATTTGACTGCATGATAACCCTTTGATGGTACAGGGATGCTTGCTTGGCATGTACATGTAAGAGGAGACGAGTGTAGTCTTCTTCGTGGTCTGAATTAAGTGCTTCTACTGCCATGTGTTAACGCTGTCCTCGAGTAATCAAAAGAGCCATGTCATTGTCATCTTTAATACCACCACAAACCACCAGTTGCTGTCCATCCTGTAAAAGATCTTTTCCAAGCTGTATCTTAGTTTTGACTAGGATATCGCAAAGGTTAAAATGAACCAGTACAACATTTATAGGTAGTTATTTAACCAACAACTTCAAAAAGTAGCTAAACTATTTAAGCGTACACTCTGTAATCACAAATTGGTATGTCAGTTTATTACAAAAATGTTAAGTGGAATTAAATTAAAATCAAAAGGATTGAGTATTTCAGATGTAGTAAACAGGTATGTGACGAAGGATATTTTTGTATTACTTGAATGAACTTTTTTCAAATGTTTACAACCATAGAATTGTTGAACATGTGTACAAAGTTTAACGTGCAGCCATCATACAATGTATCAGTCTATTAAGCAACTTTTCCTCCACGTTTTTTTAAAATACAGATTGTGGTGTATCATCGGGTGACTTCGAGAGGGCAGTAGGTGAAATAATTGATGGAAACCTTGCCATCGACAGGCAATTCCAAGCTACAAGTGATTGGCACTTCAACGCCGAACAGATACACGAAGGTAAAGTAAAGAAGGGAGTAGGAGTGTTCGTCTACATGTGGACATGGAAATTATGATGACTGAGAACACGGTGGCTGCAAGCAGGACCATGTTCTGGACACGGATCGGGTCCTTTCACATTTCACCGGATATATCCCCTCACTTTTTGACCAGGGGGGATGGACAATGTAATTATCCGCCCCTCACCTTTTGTTTTGAAACATTAATGTGTTGATGACCCTTCATATAGCTATGTTTGGCCCATTTAATTTGCACTATAATTTCTAACAATTTTGATGAATGAAAATGCATCCTAAGCATGATTCATTTTGTGGATCACTCTACTACAAATACATAATGCACGTAGGCCCTATGTGTAAAGGAGTACTTTTCATGCATCAAAAATGTCCGGGGGCTTAATGTTGCAAAACAAAAAGTGAGTAGTATCAGTTACAGTTAAAGTCAATCCTGATTAAAATAGTTCTGTCCAACATGGTGAGGACATTTTATGTAATGGTAGCAAAAGGTAGGAAACATCGGTTAAAAAAGGATTTTTTAGAGTCGCTTGTTTGCAAAATTTCTTATCTCCCGCAGGAGGAAAGCCCCTCGGGTACTCCCACGGAAATCGCATTCTCGTCTGAATACTGCATGTTAATGGTTGAGTATCCAAAGATAATGTTATGTATAAAATGTCTAGAACCAGACCTAAACAGTAAAATGGATCCTATATATTTAGCATAAAATATAGTGCAAGTTTTAACCCAATTTGTCCCCTAAAAGTGGTAAAAAACCTACAGCTTCCGAAGGGGCTTCGACCCCTGGACCCCACCAGGGTCCTTAAGCGGGCCCCTAGACCCCATGCCGTGAGGATTTTTTTTTTTTGAAATCAAAATCCCCCCCAACCCGACTTCTGACAACAGATGTCCGCCCCTGTCCAGAACACGGACCTGCTTGCAGCCTCCATGTTCTCAGCCATCGGAATTTCCACGTCCTCACGTAGACGAACACTCCTATTTCATCCTAGCTCCTCCTTTCTATTCTAACTTTTTCCTGAGCTTTTTATCTTACTTCCTGCTTTATTCTATTGTTGATACAAGGTAATAGACGAATGCTGAGTCTCCGTAGCACAATACTGGCATCTCTGAACAACGAACTACCAGACTATGCTGGGATCAGAGAAAATATTGGGCGATATCTTCATTTACTACAAGATTTTTACTCAAACACGAACTGGGTTGAACTCTATCCGGAAGATTTGAATTTAGATCTAGGTAATTTTATTTTGTTGTTCTTATAAACTAAAATACAGAATTAGATAACTTACATTAATAGATCAACAAGAAATACAATAACTTCCTTTCATGAACATATGATTGATGTCAATATAATAATCGATGAATCGACTTTAGTGTTAAAGGGTCACGCACTAGTTGACAGGAGTAGTTGAATCATTTTTATCGTTAATGACCGAAGGCCGATGTTTCCTTCTCCATCTTAGATTGAGACCTCATAAAATTGTCTTGATATATATATATTCATCATGAAAGATTGTGCTTCTTACGTCCTCAGAAATGTCATTTCGTTGAAGTATGTTTTTGTGAAAATGATCAAATGGCATCTTCAAAAATAATATGATGTATACAAATATTAAGAAAATTTGATAAAGTATCATTCTGCAACTAAGTATTCAAATCACGGTTTGGTCCTATTCGGTCGACATATTTGAACCCCATCTACAACCGTTAAGAACTATACAAATGATGTTAATTAGGTACAGGTTACTCAAGTTGGACGTTTCTCGTGTTAAAATGAAGAAAGACCAATATCATTATGTGATGATATGGTATTTTGGGGAACACTAACGTGATTTTGTCAATCTGAAAATGACAATAATTCGAATTTACCGAATTTTAAACTTCCCAAACAGCATTAAAATAGCAATAAAATAAAAATGTACACCCAAGTTTTGTTGAAGTCACTATGAAATTGCTTTTTGGGGGACACCAACCTTACTGAACATTGTTTTATTGTATTGAAATCTGTCATGTCAACAAATCACTAAGTTATTTCCAATGTCACACTAAATATTAAAGGACCATGTTTTTAGTCATCAATGTCCCTATAAGTAGGCCTACTCTACATCACTCAAGTAAAGAGGTAGATTCAACTGTTTCAAATGCATTTTGTCACACGTTTGAGCTACTTTTGGTGTCCGTATTACATTATGAAAATCAATATTTTTCAACATAAAAGTCCATCATGATATTTCAGCAGTTTAACTTGTGAATTGAGAAATAGGTGTCCTTCCCGTGTCCCTGCACCCTAGTTTATAATCATTGATCTTATTAATATAGATATCAAAGATGATTGAAATGTTGTTATGAAAAACCCCTGCAAAACCCGTTGTTAGCGGAAGTACTTTGGATAAATGCGTAACGGAACACATGCAGAAATCTTTATAATTTATCAAGTTAAAGGCCAAACTCAACTGTATCGCATCCGTCACACTACCACATGATTTATTTGGAGTCAATACAACAAATTATTTAAAGGTAGTTGTTCCTATTTTTACATATATATGTATTTTTGTAATTCCAACTGGTTGACCCTGGCCCCTAAAACACATTTGGCAAAGTTTCACTCCAAGGTGGTCCCCTGTTAAACCTCCAGAACCAGAAGTATTTGTATAACGCTGGGGATGAGGCTGCTATATAATACATAAGAAATTATAAAAAGGTTTATCAGTAAAACCTAACATTTATTCAATAACACCCAAAGTACAATGAATATGAAGGTGACATTTTGGGATGACGATGAGAAAAAAAGGTCTTTCTTTTGGTATTAAAAAATCAGCACTACTTCCGTATGAGCCCAGGGATGAAGCTCTAAATCGGCACATTTTGCTTTAATACGCCTATTATGTTTGGTGGCATAAAGCATGGCAGTTCAAACCAAAGGATATGTGCTAGAATGTAGGCTTTAATTTGACACCCGGATTTGACACCAAGTTGTTAACTATTGGTAGTACCTAAATGAGCAAAGTTGTCACCATTTGTATGACTCTAAATGAAGACACTTTTCTAAAGTTGTAATTTTAAAATCTGTGTGTGTAACGGTATCTCATGACCGAACGCTGATTTGCACTCTTTATCTTAAAATGAACCCTCCAAATTTTTTTTTGATAAATACATCATGAAAAGTTCTTATACGTACTCAAAAATTATTTTTCAAAGAAGTTTTATTTTTGAGAAAGCACAACATGACGTCTTCAAAGAAACTAAGTTTTTGGTGATATGCACCAACCGCCATTCAAATAACTTGGAGAGAAATATCTTATATCCAAACGGCTAAGAACACAGCATCCCCGTGAAAGTGCATGGTATTGAAAACTTATTGGAAGCATCACCCTTCACTATAAGACTGACATCGAGTCTACGGAATAGAAATCACTGGGTTAAATATATTTATCTTAAAGAGTTTCAAACATCGTTTTTGAAAAATAATCTAATTATTTTAACATTGACGTTGCATTGTCAATTCTGAATTCGTGAGATGCTCACTCGGGCGTGAAATGAAATATATGCTTTGATTGTTTCGCTTTAGTATGAATCACGGTTTTTAAAACTTCAATTCACGCCTTTGTTAACATCATTTAAAAAAAATGGTGAGCAAAATTTGCCTTGGAATCTTAACTTCCAATATACATTGACAGTAACTCTTAAATTACAAACCGTATGGACAAACGACGACTGTTTTGGCGGTTAGCATCAAAACACGCCAATAAAGCAGTTTTTTTAAAACGCCATGTTGTGCTTTCACAAAATAAAGGTTAATTGAAGAGTCAATTCTGATGACGTAAGAAGTAAACCCTCATGATGTTTATAAATACCAACAACATTTTATGCGGGTTCATTCTATAATAACGAAAGGTAAAATTAGCATTCGGTCATTTACAGCAAAAATCATTCAAATAGTGCTACACCCCTGAATAAGATTTAAATAAATCTTTGTCACGTTGTTTCTATAATTTTAGAACTCTAGGCAAACATGTTTGGTGTCCCCCATTACTAAGTAAATCCTTACTTTTTTCTGTTGATTATATAATTATAAGACTTATGCTAATTAAATATTTATTTCTTTGGTATCTAACTATCTTTATGATCCTTTGAGGGGTGATCTGACCAAATAGATAACTTGTCTTGAAAAACAATTTGCCACGCTTAAAATCAGTACATGCATTTTGGTATCCTTTATTACATAGTGAACCTTTATTTTCACTATTATGGTAGTGAACAGAATATACAATCATGATAAGATAATTATGAGTGACAAAACCAGGTTTTTACTCACAGTAATTAATATTTCGTCTCTCTACTGATGTTAGAATATACAATTTTCTCTACTATTACTTCTATTCTGGTACTTATTAAAAGCCTGTTCAGCATTTAGCCGCCGTAAAGGGATTGTATTGTAGACTATTGTTTCCTGCTTGGAAATTGTTCCAGACCATAATATAACCACACAAAAAGCTTTATTATATTTTTTTAAAGGTAAATTAATAGATTATTTTTCAAAAATGCTCAAATCACAAATTGGTCCCCAATTATAAATAAACACTCATCTATATACATTTTATCTGTCTTTACTTTTGATTCTAGGAATTCGTGAACTAACTGACCCAGTGGCTTCTGATCAAGATATGCCCTGTAGGAATTGTCGCAACATGCCAATTGAGTACGTTCTTTTTCATAACTTTTCCAGATTGTTATATATTTTAGCTTTTCTAGTTTAATTGGATCTTTTTGTATTTTCCTTATTTTTTCTTCTTCATTATGTTGATCTCATTAGCATACTGTTGTCACAGTTTATATCACGAAACACAATATCCTCTGCCAGGGAGGTAAATAAGGAAAATTAACTGGGTGGGCAATTTAATTAATTTTTGCCCAAAAAGCAGGGAAAATAATTATCTGGGTGGGCAACTCTGTATTTTTGGAAATATCCATGCAATATGTGTACTTATTGTGTCCAAATCAGCATAATTTATGATAATTTTCCTGGGGGCAGTAAAATATGAAATTGACGTACAATCTCCACCGACTATATTTGGTGACAACTTACGCTGGAAAAAACTTCTTTCATTCACAAGTTGTCTAAAAAATGGGGTATTTGGGTGAGGGACTTAGTTTATCGTTATTTTGAGCCAAATTTAGGAAAACTTGAGGTCGTTTGCTATTTCTAAAAAATATAACTTTGCCCAATATTTTTTGGGCAATTAATTACTGGGTGGGCAAATTTGGGCAATGGGCAGGTTGAATTAACTGGGTGGGCAAAATAATTAACTGGGTGGGCATTTGGCCACCCAGTTAAACAGTTATTTACCTCCCTGTTATACTCATACAAAACACTTACCATATGGTGGTTTAGCCAATTTGGCTTCAGATGGCTCACTGGGCGTGCCAGGTCCGGCCTTATTGACAGCCGTCACCCGGAACTGATACTCTGTTCCTTCTTTCAACCCAGTCACAGTGTGTTTAGTACCACTGACTTGTTCCACGGGTACCCAGCGTGTGCTGTAGGCCTCTTTGCGTTCAATGTTATAGGCTATGATTGGTGAGCCACCATCAGATGAGGGTGGCGACCAGGATAGGTCCATGGTTTTGGCGGTTACATTGCTGATTCTTGGTGCATCTGGGGCTCCAGGAGGATCTGAAGTGAAATGTGTGAAAAAATTAAATACAAGTTATTCATTTGTTACTTGTTTATAAGGCAAAGAAATGTTGTTTATGTAAATAACATTTTAAATCTCAATTTCACAAAATGTTTAATAAAATAATTTCAAAGCTCAAGCCCTATTTTGTTTAAAATTATTTTCAGATTGAAATTTGTTTCTTTTTGCGTTTAGTTAAAGTTAAAAAATGTATTTTATGACAATCTCTCACTCAACGTTATAGCTATATCTTTATTTCAAGCAAACCAACAAATAATCTCACTTGCATTCAACAGTATAACAGAAATGTATTATTTTACAGATGACAGAATGTGCCTCAAAATAAACACATACATGTTGTATATGGGTATATCCACCATAGAAATGTTTACTGTCATTTCAGCACTTTTATTTGGAAATGATTGTTGTTGTTCAAGTATGAACACATGACTTGCTAAAACCTACCTCACTCTCAGCAACACGAAAACCAGGCATGAGCCCATTCACAAATTCCTCACTTTGAGCATAAAGCACTTCTGTCAGTCTGGCCCTCTTAGAAGATAGATGTGACATCATAACACATCTCTACATGCATGCCAGTGCCATGATGGATCTAAATATTCGTGTGGGTAAATACACGCCCAAGTAAACAAGACGCAATCATAATGCAGGCGTTCTCAGAGAAGGCTAGACAGTAGTCAAAAATTAAGTTGTTTCTATGTTGCTTATACTTACCATAAGGTGGTTTAATCATAGTTGGTCTAGTAGACTCACAAGGCTTGCCAATACCAGCCTTGTTCTCAGCACTCACACGGAATTCATACGTCAATCCATTCTTCAACTCTGGCACAGTAAACTCTGTTACATTCTCAGGCCATTTGTTAACCCTGACCCAGCGTGTACCGTACTGCTCTTTCTTCTCTATGATGTAGCCTGTGATAGGTGATCCACCATCAGAATATGGCGCTTGCCATGACACTGTTGCAGTTGATTCAGTGACAGCTGTCACTTGCAAGGCGTTTGGTTGATCTGGGACATCTGAAAGATTTAATAATTTTGAAAGTTTAACAAAATGTCTGAAATAAAAATAATGTACCACACATATAATAAATGAGATTTTTTTTTTATTATGAAGACTTTAGAAATCTATTAGTTCTGCAGTCAATTAATATTACTGCATTCATCTAGAATAATACAATTGACATGATTTTGTATCGGATTAACACTGAATACAGAAGGGTTACAGAAGAGTTCACTACCTCTTGTCATTGGAAGGTTTAATGAAAAGTTCTTGTATATTTTTTAGTGACTTCTACCAGACTGAGTGAAATTATATGCTTGACTACAGTAATTTAAGTAAAGAGACGCTGTAACACAGAGACGATTGTTCCAGAGGCATTAGCGACAAGCCTGGTGTGTTGGTTCGAGCCCGCCGAAGGGCAAATTTTCAACACTTTGTTCTTGAGTTTCCTTAAAAATATTGCGATATAAATGTGTTTGTGTAAACATTAACATATATATCGCAATTTGTCAAAATGCCTCGCCCCCATGTCTCCTTCAGAACAAGCAGATTGAAGTGAAGTAGACATGCAGTCCCCCTATGGTTCGGAGGTCACGTTAAACTGTTGGTTAAAGGTCAAAGACTTTGTCAAAAAGAGTAGGGGATCATTCCGGGTCTGTTATCAGTACACACATTGTTCCTAAGTTTCAGTTTCCCGGTGTAATAGTTGGTCAACCAAAGCTATTTATGACCTAAAGAACACTTACCATAAGGCAGTTTGGCAACAGCTGGATCAGAAGGTTCACTAGGAGCGCCAACTCCAGCTTTGTTCTCTGCACTGACTCTAAACTGGTACTCGGAACCAGTAGTCAACTCACTCACAGTGAATTCTGTCTCAGAGATGTGGAAACGATTGGCTTTATGCCAGCGAGTGCTAAATTTGTCCTTCTTCTCGATGATATAACCGGTGATTGGACTGCCACCATCTGATGCTGGTGGGATCCATTTGATGGTGATCTCTTTAGCGTCTGTTTTTGACACTGTTGGTTTGCTGGGTGGGCCTGGAACATCTGTGGAAGAGTTGAATATTTCAATTTTGTTAGATATTTGTTTAGTACAGACTACAGATTTTTCCATATTTCCTATCAAACACTGTTAACAATGTTGATGGGATTCAGATCTGAAATGGTCTCGATCATGTACCAGATTGTATCATTATAGCTCTATCATACCAGTGTGCAGGACGCTTATCTCATATCTACACTCATCTGTGACATGTAAGAATAAAGAATATCTTCAGCTGTATTGAAACCAGCAAAAACCTTGTTTATTGGTTCCCAAAAGACAAATTCATATTTGTAGATAGATCCTTGTCTTTGATTGGAGGGTTGTAGGTCACATGACATTTAATAAATATACCATTGCATGGCATACGTCTAAAAGATTTGACATTGGCTTATATGCACCATGTATTTTCGGTTGTATACAATCCGATCTATTACACATCCAGTTGCTTTAGCCAGTCCAATCAGACTACTTATTATTATTACTTAGATCAAATCTTCTTAAATGTTATATAAAATAAATAAAGAATTTTGTCATTTGTGCAATGATACAAATAATTTATTTCATTAAAAGATGAAATGTTCCATTCAACTTGTCATTATGTGTATAATATTACATGGCATACATTGTAGCTTACCATAAGGTGGTTTTGCCAACTTGGCACCTGATGTCTCACTAGCCTTTCCAATTCCAGCCTTGTTCTCAGCACTGATCCTAAACTCGTACTTATTACCCTCCGTCAGATCCGTCACGGTATACGCAGTATCCGTCACACGGTCTCGGTTAACGCGAACCCAGCGTCCTGTTGCAGTGTCACATTTCTGTATAATGTAGCCTGTAATCGGGGCACCTCCATCTGATACGGGCGGTGTCCAGGTAACGGTCATGGTAGTGCCTGTGATTTCTGTGACTGATGGTGTACCGGGGGCATCAGGAACATCTGTGGGATATAGGAATGACATTAGTTGGCAGTATTTTCAAAGTAAAGTTGCAATATGTTCTCTCAGCTTTACTCATGGGAAGAGGGAAACAAACTTAACTTCTTAACACCTTTTGGAAAGTAGATGATGCTAAGACCAAGCCACACTGCCCAAGAATTAAGCAATTAAGAACAAATTTTCCTTTACGGTGATGAGTAACGAAAGTTCCTTTCAGTGTTTCTTTCCCTGCAGTAACCAACTATTTAAAAAAACCTATTTTGAAAGCCTGGTTTGTTTAATATGTGTCTACAGTAAACGGTTGGTGAGTCTCTTGCCTACAATTTAATTATGATACTAGACTCACTAACAGTATCTTTATGAGCCTGTATACTGAAGTGTATGTGTGTATTGTTAACTTGGATTGCTCAATCACTACTACATTGTCAAAGCCTTGTATATCAAGAAGTCTCTGTAGCTCAGTGGTTAGAGCACCTGTCTAGTAATCAGGAGGTCCAAGGTTTGAGTCCTGGCGGAAGCGGATATCCTTAGATTTTTTCTAGGGTTTATCAGTTCAGCAGTTTCATAAGTTAGACATGTTAGATATTATAGTATATAATGATGAAATCAGATGACGCCCGTAATTTTTGGTTCTACACCCGTTTGTTTGTGTTTTCTTCATACACACTGATTGTAGACACTGAGACAGGCCTTCAGCATCAGTTTAAAGCTGAATTTAGCCAGGGGTACCCTAAAAAAGCCCCCATAGCATTTGAAAACAACAATAAGACAGTGTTACGAGCAGCCATTTTAGTTGCATATTCTATCATAAAGTTTTTTAATGTAAACATACACAAGTTTCTCAGAACCAGCTCAATGGGGCTCATTAGTGCTGCTACTCTGTGGTGTGGATTCAGCAACATGGAGTAACTGTGTATAAACTTTGATACTTTGGAAGGTATACTCAAATGAGATAACAATATTGTAGGTGATAGAGTACCTCCAAAGCTACTCACAGTTTATCCTACCCGACGTAGCAACAGAATAGCTTTACAAATGAGCCGCATGTTGCCAGTTTAAAGAATCTTCCTGTGTAACTTACCGTATGGATGTTTAGCAACAAAACTGCATGATGGTAGACTAGGTTTGCCAGTTCCAGCCTTGTTCACAGCACACACCCTGAACTCATACTCATTGCCCTCCTGCAATCCCTTTACAGGCAATGATGTCTTCTCTGGTCCAGTCTCTCCTATTGCGTTGAATCTGGTACCAAATTTATCTTTGCGTTCTAAGATGTAGCCGGTGATCTCTGAGCCTCCATCGTTGCTTGGCGGAGTCCAGCTGACTGTTGCTGAGGTTGCGGTGATGTCACTGATTTCTGGGTATTCTGGTGCATCTGGAACATCTAGAGATGAGATTGAAATGAGATGAATAATATTTATGTACATAAAATGTAACAAAGTGGAAATATGTGACGGATCATAGTTTGTTTTATTCTGAATAAATGAAATTATGTATCCACAAAACAGCACATATTTAATCAAAATTAGTTTTCAATCTTTGTTTTGTTGGAATCCTGTTAGCAAATTCCTCTAGTAAGTTGATTATTAACAATCATTATTATCATATTTAGGAACACCATTTTTATCAAAGAAATAGTATTAACCAATATTAACAATTTTGGTTTTAACTGATTTAGTTTTGATTTGAAACTTGTATCCTTTTTTCCGAAGTAAAACAAAATTGCTAACAATTTGTCGAACTCTGAGTTGGGATTTTACTTGAAGGAATGACGTATCTGACACCAGTGCAGCTAGCTTATTAGATAGGTTGTAATAATACCATAAGCTTACCATATGGTGGCTTAGCCACTACAGTCTCCGATGGCTTGCTGAATTTACCCAACCCAGCTCTGTTCTCGGCAGCGACTTTGAACTGATACTCAGACCCAGTAGTCAACAGTGTCACATTGTAGCTAGTCTCTATCACAGATGTAGCAATCTTATTCCATCGAGAGCTGAAGTCTTCTTTAATCTCCAGTGTGTAGCCTGTGATCTTGCTGCCTCCGTCAGACTCTGGTGGAGACCAGGATACTGTCATGGAGGTGGCTTGGATTTTGGATACTTTTGGAGCATCTGGGGTACCAGGAACAGCTGTGGAGAAAGGGAGATAGTTTTAGAATAGGCACTGCAAAATATGTCAACAACACAGTTTGAATTCCAATGACAAGTAGATATGTATGACACTGTGTTTACATCAACGTTTGCTACAAAACTACACAATAAGTCTGGACAACATTTCAAGTTCTGAGAAATGTTCAGATTGCATCAGCACACTAGTAGTATAAGTGCACATTGTTGATCATTTTTATTTGGCCCTAGTGTGCACCTCCATAGACATGGAGCATCATGTCACATCAACAAAGAAAACACATATTAAGATTGTCTCAATTTACTGTATATTTTAATGTGCATTGTGTATCAATTTATAACCATATCTTCGACTCATATTTAGATAACAGCTTGTTAACCAAGTCATAAATTACAGCACTTAATATTATAATTATAGCCCTACAGTTTTTAAGTTTTTCAATACACGGCCTAAAGAGAGAAAAAAAGTATTGCAACACTAGGTGAATATATTAAATCATGTACAATTATTAAAACACTTATGTCAATTGTGTCAAGTTCCACTGCTCTGAATTAATCTAGCACAACATTGTCTATTGAAGTACTATACAGCTTTATTCCGTAATGGAGTCTTTACAGTAGTGTAACTTAAATTGGTGGAACTTGAGTACTATTGCAACACTTATCATAGCTCTAGTTATTGTGTTTTATAATGTTTGATTTTACCATATAAGAATTAAGTAAATATCTAGAAATTGTTTGCTTACTGTATGGTGGTTTGGCCACAAATGTGTCTGAGGCAGTACTTGGTTTGCCCAAGCCAGCCTTGTTTTGTGCAGTGACTCTGAACTCATATGAGGCACCCTCTCTCAGGTTACCAACAGTGAATCTGGTGTCAGTGGTTGGTGTCCTATTGGCAATGGTCCATGAAGCTTTGCCTGTAATAAAATATATTACAAAGATAGATATAGTTTTCGATTTGTATGCAGTGTTTCTATTTTGTTTTCACCTGTAGCACCTCCGTCAAAGGCTTAGCATTTAATAGCTGAAAGCAAGGTCATTTAGGTTGTTATTTTTATTTTTACTGTTTATAATCTATATTGTCGCATCTCATCCTTGGAGATCCAATGTTGTATAGAACACTGTGGATTTGTTTATGGACATTTTGTTTACTACAAAGATAGATATAAGTTAATATAATGTTATTTTATCAAGACCAGTTGAAAATTTACTAGTTTCTGTTCATAGTTTTGCCGACTGACCATTCTTCTTCATCAGTTATAAGTTGAAAGCAAGAAACCAATATCTCTGTCAGTCTAGACTATGGTCCGGATCCAGATCTCTAAGACAAAGTGTGACATTTCAACAGCATAGATTTTAATACTGAACTTAAAATGGAACTAAAACTGTAACTTGAATGTTACCAACTAAATTCTCTAAACTACAACCATTGTTGAAATCAAAACTTCAAAAGGCCATGATTTGAGCTTTTATAGTATTGATCTACAGTAGGGGTGCCATCATTACCGAGTGCATGGTAGCCAAGGGGGTAGAACCTATTCAAAATCAGTCGTCTGTGCTGGGCGCCGCCATTTTGAAAATCGTGCGGATTATTCATTGTGCTTGGGAGGATTACCTTTCTAATGGTATTGATTGAGCCCAACATACACATTGGATGTATGATTTGATGCTGTTGGGAGTTTCAGTAAGCAGCATGTCGCCTACTTCCACGCATTTGGAAACAGTGGCCACAAATATTTTATGGGATGGGCAAATTATTATACTTTCATATTATTTTTAAGTCTTCTGCATTAGTTATTTCTTGTTTAAGAGACAGAGAAACCGTTAAACATGTTACAGGAAGGTCATATCCTAGATTTCATTCTTGTTACAAGGTTTGTCTTGAGTAAATAATTGTCTCCCAAGATGCACCCGGTGCCTATTATAGTTGTCTTTAATTGGACAGTATCGGTCTAATTTTAATGCAGGAAAATTATGCTAAGATACTAAAAGCTCTAGTTTCAATTCAAGTAAAGTCCACAATACTGATTTTTAAAGAAAAT
>JAUMTS010238856.1:0-14845 GCA_032273385.1 Ophiopholis aculeata | reverse complement strand
GGTTCTCTAGTCCGAAGGTTCTATATTCCGAACATGTAAATTTGTCATTCAATAGTCCGAATCTGAAATAAGGTTCTTTAATCCGAAAATCATTGAAAAAAGGACCTCCGTTCCAAAGGTTCTCTAGTCCAAATAGTTTAAAAGGTTCTTTAGTCCGAATTAAAAAAGGTTCTTTAATCCGAAACTTAAAAAGGTTCTCTAGTCCGAAAAAATATGAAGGTTCTTTAGTCTGAAAATAAAAAAAGGTTCGCTAATCCGAATATAAAAAAGGTTCTATAGTCCGAAACCTAAAAAGGCTTCTTTAGTCCGAATTATTAAAAAGGTTCTTTAGTCCGAAAACTAGAACAGGTTCTTTAGTCACGATTTTAAAAAATGGTCCTATAGTCCGAATTGATAAAACAGAGATTATTCAATCCAAAACAGAAAAAGGTCCTTTAGTCCGAAAATAAATAGAGACATTCGGACTATAGAACCTTTTTCGGACTAGAGAACCCTTTTGCAATTTCGTACTAAAGAACCTTTTCTTACATTTGGACTACAGAACCCTTACTTTTTCGGACTAGGGAACACTTTCTTACATTCGGACTAAATAACTTTTTTTCGGACTAGAGAACCTTTTTGCATATTCGGACTAAATAACCTTTTTTAATTCGGACTAGAGGACCTTTATTAAATGTCGGATTAACGAACCTTCGGACTAGTGAGCCTTATTCATTTCGGACTATAGAACCTTCGGATTATAGAACCTTCGGAATAGAGAATATTCGGACTATAGGGCTGTCACCTTGTTTACCACTATGATTTACATCAGTACTCTTCTTCGTAACAGATGGTAGTACATGTAAAAGGTTCATGTTTCATTAGAATTAGTAGAAAGATAATCATCCTAAACATTGAACAAACACTGAATGTAAAGTAATTATTTTTATAGTGTAAAGTATTATCCTATCTATTGCCAAAGCTATTGATACAACGCACAGAGGCAACCGGTTACTGCATTTGCATGACACAAGTACTCTTTTATTCAATAAACAATGATCAAAGTGAGTAAATAATTATATATTTTCTAGATTTGAAAGTGCATTGTCTTTTTCGTGTCAAGTCACCGATCTTACAGACTATTACACCATTATACATGTACCGCTATTTAATACTGCGGCGGTTTTGATCATGGTAACTTAACACGAGTACACCTTGTACTGATAAACAAAATAACAAAATATAAAACTGGCAACTCTCCATCTACTAGCGATCGATCATATAGTGTTGGGAGTAGCAGTCACATCTAAGTGTTAAGAAAGATAACAGCGGTTTTCGAAACGTCCACGGTAAGTTTTACTAATTGGATCAGAATATATGTTTTTTTATACCCATGTTTATCTGATTCTGGTGAATCTACAAGATCGACAAATTATAAAGTTTAAACAAGACCAATGATCGTAGCAAACGGAGATATCTGCAGTGATTAAGTTGTAAAAAACTAGCCCAATTAATATTTTAAAATTTTTGTTTGATTTCACTGACAAAATGTTTTAATTATCGTTGGTATTTGGTGTTTTTGAAACTAACACCAATCCCTGGGAGGTAGATACTTTACACCAAGAACATCAAGAAAGTAAAAACATGTCTAAGATTTTAGTATAATTTGATACAGCGTGTTGCAATAAATCGTGCACTAATTTTCATGGTCTATTTAGTTAGGGCAAAATCATAAACGAAAAGTGCAAGTACAATTAAGATTGAATACATTTACGGAAGGAGAACAATTTGTAGATTAATTAAAATTGATGACTTTTGGAGTGTACTTAGGTAGCGGTGTATAAAAAGTATTAAGAATAAAGGACGCGCTTAAACTCGACCTTCTCATTATTCATTCCAATGCACTAATTCATCGTCATTATTGGAAACAAATAACGCGGTCACGTGAATCGGTCCAAAAAATAGATTACAACATTTATAAGATTATTGTCTGAAATAAATGCAATTTTGTATTACACATATTATTATCAATACTGACCCATTAGGACATTGTTGCGAAACGGGTCAAGAGCAAAGCTTTAATTATTATTAACATGCTTGGAAATATTTGTTATGCTTAATTTGTCAATTACCACTTGTTTGTAGTGAAAATATAAGACAAGAGAACGAGAACACAAAGAAGAGAAGAAAGACATTCACAGGGTGAGCGAGAGAGAGCATTCAGCTCTCAGAAAGACAAATAGCTTCCATAACACAATTGGACATACAAACAGAGCGATATCAACGAACACTATAACACTATTTCATAGTCCTTTCTCAAAATGATCATCTCAGAAAAGCACGAACAACTGACAGTATAAAATTACAGCGCCCTTGATAAGACAAAAAGCGAATATATTTTCTAATTAATAAATTTGGACTTGATTGATACAGCTACATTACTTTACAGATCTGTTTCGTAAGGACCACAGGTCCTCACTCATCATATATGAATATATTTTCTAATCATTTTCTGACAATTGTAGAGCAAAAATTATCAAACATCTCTTAGTTTGAGGGCAGCGTTAACATCTGACAATTTTTGTATAGACAAAATATCACGGTACCATTTAAAACGTCACAATTAATGTCAAATAAACAACAACATACTATTTACATGTAATGTCACATACAAAAACAGATATATGAACATTATAGCACCTCTATAGTCATGTATACATTTTATATTTGTATGTTCTTGCACTTCACAAAATACCTTTACTTTTTTGCGTGTTCAGTTTATAATGATTTGATAAAGACCATACATAGAATATATTTTAACACAACTTTCATCACGGATTTATGGTTATAATATTTCTAAATGAAAAGAGTGAAATAATCACCTTTTTACAGACTTGAAGCCACAATAGTTAATCAAAGAAGGAGTGCTTGATACCCATAATTCAACAGTTGATTATCATCATAGGCTCAGTTGCTGACAGCCTACTTACTTACGCACCTCACATCAACTATGTATTGCAGATTTAAGATTTAGAAATAAGTAATCAGTATGTATGGTGTGTACACTTGTTTAGTACATTATAAACACAACTGAGATTCATAGATACATTATTTCATATCCATCCATCATACTTAAGACGCAACGAGCAGTATTTACTGAATAGCATGTGTAATACCCCATATTTCTCAGAGGTAAATGTTAGTGCTGAGTAAAAATCGCTCTGGACGACTACAACTATGATCGGGGTATTAATGAAGCCCAATTTCTATTAGCGCGATACAAGTATGGTCATTTCTATCAACGCCTCTTTACCAGTTTTCAGGTGCTACGCAAGTGTCCTCATCCCGTCCCGAAGATATTACAGAGGATTTGTATATGATGACTAACTTTGTAATGAGACTACTAAGTGGAGATGGTGACGACCATGTTGATCGGTATTGATGATTATTGTTTCTAAATGTGGATATGATGAATCATCTAAAAGTGTTTTTCCCAGAAAATTTTCCAATTTGTTAACTTTCGTAATTGTAAATTTGTGTGTTCAATCTTAGGTAACGTGTTTTACTGACTTAAAGTCACATGCAAAAAGAATAAACAGAACGATAAAGTCATACGCATGTCGCATTTTAAAGTCATCTTGATGTTTTACTATATACCTATCTTCTGTCAATGCACAAGGGCAAGTCGGTTCTGTATAAAACGCTCGTTGTAGACCAGCAATTCATGCAGATGCAGAGGTAATCAATGTAAACGAAATTATGAAGTTCAAAACATAATACTATACATTGTTCGGCGAAGGAAGCTCACGACGCATGTGCATAGAAGATAACGCCGCCGCAGTCATTGCTTTAAAATCATAAGTCACCGGCGTAAAAGCACTCACTCCAACAGAAGAAGACTGCAACCTAGGTATCACCATACTGCTTGGCAAGCCTAGAATAGTTGCAGCGGAGGTAGATACAATGGCAGGCGATGAGTTTAGATGATGCGGTGATGAGGAGGGAATGTTTGGAGATGTTATTGTTGATGACGGTGATCTGATACTTGATGATACGTCCCCTTTAACGACGGTTTCTTTGTCCCGACGTTCTCGGGCTCGTCGGTTTTGAAACCAGATTTTTACCTGAGCAAGGGAGATACAAAAATATGATCTTTTAATAGATTTATTAAACAAGGCAATAAACATTGATGACGTACATTTTCAACTACAGTGTGTACTAACAAAGATGACAGTTTCGTTGCAATATGACTTTTATTTAGAAACAGTGAGTTTACTTTTCCATAACAAACCTCTTCCATAACTTATCATTCTAGTTTTGGGTTTGTAATACAACCATTTTAATTCAATTCTTTGTCAACACGATGAAGAAAAACACGAACTGAAACAAATGATAGTCGCTAAGTGGATAGTTTTTAAAGTATTTCAATCGTGTGCCTTTCTGTGCCAGTAACACAGTTTAGTTTTAGTTGTTCACAACGACAACGTAGTTAGTACCTATACCTATACTCAATTACCGCCTTTTATGAAAGGAGATAATCTTTTCCAAATTAAGCAGCAAACATCTGTTTTAAGGGCGTGATAAACTTGCAAATTTGAACATCACTGTCTTCTGCTATCTTCAGACACCGACATATTTACCTTGATTTCACCACATGCGAATAGATACAGCAAAGAGACGATAATACATGCAATAATGTCATACCATATCTCGCTTGTCTGGGTTATAATTAACTTTATCTAATAATGCTTAAAGATAACATCCATTTAGCTTCCCCTTCTTATCCGTTCAGAGAGAGAGCTTTAGAAATCAACAAATTGGTAAATAAGATAAATTCTAGAACTAACTTTTAAACAAATGGATGTGGCGTGTTGCATCAACAGCAATTCTTCTTCGAGCCGTCTACTACATAGACATTGCAAGGTGTATTGTTGTTTGTAAAGAAAATTCCCTCTTCATGTACATCTTGTACATTTTGATGCTTTAAAGAGGTTTAATCATATACTCTAACAATTGTTTATCTAGATTTCATCCATAAAGTGTTAATGAGAACAAGACACAAAACAACCCAGTCAAACACCACAGACAAGGAGACACGCGTGGCGCCAAAGAAAAATTACTTAGCGCGTAAAGTCCAATTTATAAGAAACCTGAGCCTACATCTTAAGCAGACGACATGTTTCTGGTAAAACAATGTCAGACGTCCTCATAAGAGTAAAACAAACCTTAAATGTAAGATTTGGGATCATAAGATCTCGCCGAAGAAAGTGTCTTATATCTTTAAACAAAAGTTGAATTCTTAGTCTGGAATATGAATTAAAATTATTTTATTTTCCATTGTTTACTTATCATGATATCGATTAAATATAAGTTTTTTCATTGACTTAAGACATTATTGAAGGCGTGAAATTTAATTTGTGTTGATATTATCGACATTTTTAAGGTTATCGTTAAATTTTGAAATGGAAATTGACAGCCAATTATAATAACCCCAGATCAAAACGACATTTCAAAATTAACAAATTGAAAATAAATCAACTGACTATCATTTTGTTATTTTGGTTTAGTTTTATAATTGAGTGAATTTGACATTTTGTCGATTTCAAATTTGTTTATTTAACATGTATATTTTCTTTGGCGACAAGTTAAACTAAAAAGCAGTACTAACAAGAAAACATTGTAAACTGGGCTCTTCCAGTTGATGCACACATCCCATGTGGAAAATTTAAGGAAGTATGACAGTCAATAGGCACTTCGTGTGAACTAAATAACATTGAAGACTATAGTATAACATAGACATAGAGGGTGTACGAGAATGTTTCAAATTGAGCTACTCCACTTGAAATCAGCAATTCATATCACTGTGGAATATGTTTTCTTCGAAATACAGGAGCGTATGGTTTTCAATAACATGGTACATTAAACCAAAAACTGGAGTCAATTAACACAAGGAGCTACCGCGTTATGGTCAGGACGACGACATTGTCGGCAAAATGTACAAATTGGAAGAAGAGTGTACATACATGATTTGACGTGGTATAAACAAATAAAGAATTAAGCCAAGTAGGAGATAAGTCCTTAGGATATCTGTCTCGTCTTGAGCATGTTGAGGGGTATTCTGATTACACGCGTCCCACCTGTAGGCGTAAGAGAGGGATGTGTATACCGGATAGAAGGGCTACAGCTGCCATGACTCTTATATCATAATGCTTTTGCTATATGACATCTATATTTGATAAATACTTTCCTTGCATATACGGAAACCCCGAAAAAAAAAAGGAATCATCTGAAGCATTCAAGAAGTGTTTAGCTACTGAGTATTACATTATAATATGATGTTTATTGTTGTTACAAATCTTGTTAAATCAAATTGTTCAGTTATTAAAGACAATCATTACCACATACTACTCTGTTATCAAGGCAATGTCGCAACACAGATAAACATTCTGGTTATTTATCCATTATGAATGATTAGATAAACTTAATGGTCAATCTAAATATTCTAATTGTCATACACTCCCACCCACCTTTCATAACACAATCATCGATTGTCAGTAAGAAGTAATAAAAGGACAATTAACTAATTCACCACAATTAATTTCACCTCCTAAAAAATCTTTCGTAAGTTTGCCTGGCTAATTGGAGCATCTGCATATATATTGTTTTAAAACGGATCTCCTACTTTGCATGTTTGTTTAAATCCAATTAAAGTAAACATGGGAGTTTGAGGTTAGTTATGATTGTATTTAAAAATGAGAAGATCACATCTTTAATTAAAAAGGTTATATTAACTCTTTTTATGACATAGCGATAACAAAGTAACAATTGTGTTGATTCTAGTAGTCGAGTTGAAATTACAATAACTAAGCTAATTGTTTAGAGCACTTTTTACCAAGATTGTGATTATGAAAGCAGCTTTTACAGATTAGTAATGCTTTCATCACTAATCAATTTGAAACAATTTCTTAGAAAAATTATAAATGTATTGAAGAATATTATGCTTAATAAGCAACAACTATAAATATGCCACATGTGGGTAACAACATACACATGGTAACGTTGCATTTCATAATTAGATTAAAAACACTAAGTATATTGTAAATGTTTCTCAATCGCAATTAGTCAATGAAAAAAACAGATTTGCCTTTAATGAATCCCTGATTATAAGTATTTGTATATTCATTAATAGATACATCTAGAGAAGACGGCACAGCTATAAGAACTGATCGCTTTTAAAGATGTTAATGCAATATCTTAATGCGTGATTGGTCTTTTGAAGTTCACAAAAAGGAACGAGTCAAGCATTGTAGTGTGAAAATGCGTGTTTAAGATAAATAAATTTCAGTTGTACTTTCTTTAAACACTGGAGGGGAGAGGGAACACGCATGGCAAACTGCATTGGACATTGATTAGAAAGTATGACAAGACATATCACGAACAACCAGTTTCCCAGTCCCAGTACCAGCCCCACGGGGAATGGGCATCCGACCATTCACATGCTCGGCAGTACCATTGCAATCCATCCGACCACCTTGATATAAGAAGAAATACAATAACGGACAAACAAAGAAGGAGATAAATTACATGACCTGTAGAAAGGTATAGTTGTGTAAAAATCTTACCTAGTGAGGTGGACTTGTAAGATTTTAATTTTTGTTCCTATCATTTACCAAATCCAAGTACAGGAAGAAAAAAGACAGAAAATCAGAAATGATAAAATATATATAACCATCCCTTTTAGCATTGCATGATATACTTTGTTTCTTTAATATACATATTTATCATCATCTGTGTCATTACCAGGATTATCGCATCAAAGTTAACAACTATTAACACATCAAATATTTTACCATGCAAGAACCATTACGTTGATTAAACCGTCACGTATATAGACCTTAATGAGCGTTGATAGCAACCTGTATCAGTACAGACTATTACACGCAGATACATGCACTTCTATTTATAACTTGTGATATTTCTTATTGTTTTAAATGTTTTAGATCGCCAAGTCATCTGAAAATATGAACAATTGATTTCAAATACCATAGTTCATTTAATAAATTAAAAGTTTACTTTGAGGTTGATGAACTTGTAATTGTATTACGTAATCTTTTATGTGTTAAAGGTAGCAAATTATCATTTTTAATCTTTATACGTGTATACGCATGATAAGAACTAATTGAATTATTTTGAAATGATATAGAATAAAAACTTAAATCTGCATACTGTTTTCAGATTTGTAGCAAATCATATCGTCTGTAAATAGGTGATTACATTAGTATTCCATATGTGATGTTCTCACATGGTTTCAGTGTTCTTTTGTCGATTTATTAATCACAAGACATGTGTCCTTTAATGACTTTCTTTGTAATGATTTGTGAATAAAGTACGCATTCTTGATGGAAATTAATTTGTATGAAGTTTTGAGGTTATACTTTTTTATGGAAATTATTACAAATTTACAAATTTAACAAATACTCAACAGATTCAT
Organism: Ophiopholis aculeata; assembly: GCA_032273385.1. Lineage (NCBI taxonomy): Eukaryota > Metazoa > Echinodermata > Ophiuroidea > Amphilepidida > Ophiactidae > Ophiopholis > Ophiopholis aculeata. The sequence continues at coordinate 6,375 of JAUMTS010238856.1, read as the reverse complement.
CGAATTGTCTCTTTTTTAACTATATTACCATACAAATAAATGCTTGCGTCTTTCATGACTCGGTCAAATGTTTCATGTTTACATGATCAACTGCATCAAATCCATATTCTACAACATAAAGTATGGAAAACCCATCTTGTTTCAAAGTCCGTCTTGACAATGTTATATTTATATCAGTAAATTGGTTGTTGTTGTCTCTTCGGTAATAATATCGTTTTACTTAGTTTGATTACCTACAGACAAGACTAGAAAGATATCATTCAAAATTATATTTATATATCCTAAGTATATTTCAAGACATACTATATGACAATAACTGCATAGCATACCAGCTGGTAAATATGAAATACCAAGCTATTAAGTAAATGAATACAGACCCGGGGGACTCAGGTTTGGTTTGGGAAGGTACGCGAAACAAAGTGGTATCTAAAGGGACCAATATATAAACTAATTTCTTGGTTTTTTGAACATTTTTTTTTATCAAAATTAACAAATTTGTTTAGATTTGTTTTTACACACATTGCGAACATATTCTCCATTTTGCGTGACTTTTACTAACTTCTGAAACAGATGAATCATTTATACGCCAAGCCTTGCCTGAAAGCTGATTTTGCTCCCCATGTTAACTGCACTTGAGCATACCGCTTTAGTCTGTATTGGGTACCCCAAGGTAGAGATTTTTATGGTACAAGAGCTTTATGATTGAAATGCATCGTATAATACAGGTAATATAAAGACTTTTATCAAATAGATACTCAGGTTTTATCGTATATTAATCAAAAAAGTGATCTTCACGTTAATAGGTAACTTGTTACAGACACGGCTGCGGTACAGCGATTACATTTTGGAGTACATTTTACTCTCGAAAAATGAAATGCTATACCTTTGAGTTGCTCAGTGTTGCAAATGTAAATTACAATTTAAGGAAAATTAATATGAACAATACACACTCACCCTATTTTCTGCTAAATTAAGCGCTGCTGAGAGTTCTGCAACGTCAATGCTACTAAGGTATTGTGTACATCTAAACTTCTGTTCTAACATTGCCACTTGTGCAGGTGAAAATGGAACCCTAGGATTTCGACCAAGTTTTCTCTTTTTGACTCCTTCTTTTCTCTTTGCTCCTAAAATAAACAACAAATTCAATTATATGTGTTAAAGCAAGCTGACAAACTTGTTCAAGTTGGTGTTAGAGTAGCCTGAAAACTTTTCTGGTCTCGCTGCCTATCAACCATAGCTGCTTGATGTTGCTGCTCCAGCATATAACATTACAGACGGTAGAAGGTAATGTATCTGTTCTATCATTTTAAAATCATTATTAAACCAATTGAAAGAATATTTGTTCAAAACAAGTTTAAAATATACTTATTTTTGAACATATATTCTTTCAATTGGTTTAATAAATCATGATGACAAAATTGTAAATTAAGAATTTCTTATAATTACCTATATATATCTGACAATGTCATTATATATAATGAAGAATTGCAAATATTTGCCCCTTTTTGTTCCTGATTAATTGATGTCAGGGTCTTTGATAAAGTGAACAATAAGTTATTATTTTAAATATGACAAATCTATATTCATTAGAATGTCAGTTTAGCCTATTTCTACCCTTTTGCACCCTTTTGATAATATTAATCTCATTTACTAATTGTCCTGTGGTTGATTTAAGGTCATGTCCTATTTTTCAAATTCATTCTCTCTAACTCTGGATTAGCATGTAACAATGTTATGAAAGCTCATAAGTAATGTCGATCTTGAACTAATAATAAATTAGCTTGCTTAGTCTATAACTATACTGTTTAGAAATGTTCATAACAGTCTTTGACATGACATGATATGATTACAATACATGTAAAACTTTATCATGAATAAATGATTTACAGTTCTAATTAATTTTAGTCAGCGTTTAAAAGTCATCTATTATTTCATGATCATCATACATGAGAAATTGATCATACTTTGTCCATACTTACTTATTAAATTTCACATCTGTGTCAACACGACAATAGCAACTTAAAGAGTGAAAAATATGAAACAATAAAGTCATACTTCACTTAAAAATTCAATCTAAACATTATTAAAACTTGGGATAGTTTTCTGCGATGATTGTCGAGAGGATATGATGTCGTAAATATGGTTAAGCACACCTTTTAATTTTACCTCGCATTATTTGCAAGATTTGACCTAAATAATCTCAACCTGTTTAGTAATTATTATGAGCAGTTAAGAAGAATTGTAAGAGACTTCAAGACAAAAGATGATGTAAGCATATGGCATAAGATAAAACATGTTCTACAAGTGGCAATAATTCATATCCTAGAACGACCCACTTACATACTTATACACGTTGTTAACTCATATCAGTTTGTCTTTTTTAAACAATTAAGGCCAAACATCATCAATATCTGGTCAGGATTTCATTTACAAGAATTCAAACAAGCACTTTATGTACCACGATGTCCGTGGGATTCGAACCAGCGATCTATTTCATCGGCCCTCCGACCGATAAATCCCACGGATTTGTCGTAACCAGACCAGGCGCCCCTGGAAGTACTCAAACCTCACACCGTGACTTTCTTTTGTTTACCATGTTTACAGAATGCAGAATTAAAATTAGGGATAATAATGATGGAATTGACATTACTGAAATTTAATAATTATGGGAAGGCTGGGTAAAGCTAAGATTCAGCCTTTTGCAGGTTACCTATACATCTAAAGTGCTGATTATTTAGTGTATATTGAAAAAATAGTTAAATTTTAGTATAGGTTAATTGTACACTTCGAAACAATTGTTCTTAATAAGTTAATATAATTCGCCACTGCCAATCTTATTAGAAAGCAAAAAGGTGTGTGCTGGGAAGTACTGTCTGAATCTAAAGGATTCCCTAACCAGGCTGCAACCAATAAAAGATAGAGCGATAAATAGGAATTGGCGGTTCTTATGAAAAGCAAATGTTCGAATTAATTTGTTTAACATATTGTAGCAAAGGTACATGGTCTAATTTTCAAAAAAGGGTTTTTTTGGTCACATAATGGGATAATCACTTTAGAGCTCTAAATGTTTAAGTTTCAGTTAAATCTGTAAACACTTTGTAAGCATTTTATTATTAACTGCCTATAATAAATTTACCTTGTTTAACTGAATTATGGTTGCCGAAACTAGACACAATTTAAGTGATATCTTTTTTTTTTTTTTTTAAATACCAAAATCCCAAATGAGCGAAACAATTGTAGAAGACATTGTACCATGCTCCTTTAATTTTATGTAAGAATCTCGTCTTTCGTGGTAAGTGCTGTCTCTCTTCCTTTACTAGTACCATTATCATGATCAGGGTCAGTTTTACAATAAGTGCTAGTTGCTTGTTGGTTATTCTTAGACTAAGTTTTGCTAAATCGTTGTTGATTGATTTAAATATACCCATCAGTTTTTTTGTCCTTTGTTTCATTAGTATATTATATATCGTTTGTTGTGCAAAACATTTGAAGATTTATTCTGCTAATTTTCACAGACTGATAAGGATTACAATTACGTTACGTTATTATTTTTATTTGTTTATTACATATTTCCATTTTTCAAGCAACATCAAAAGATATATACATAAAAGGTGGCTCATAAGATTACGTACTGTCTTTTTGGCCAAATACCGTGATTTTTAGAGGAGTTTTGCGGGCCCCTTTCAAGCATTTATTAAATTGGGCTTATTTGTTAAGTTAATACTGTAATGGTATGTTTATAAATACCTTTGCCCCGCTGGATATATCATTATGTCTTCTAATTAGTTGCTTTAAATTTATTCTGAATTAGGAGCTCCATTTGATCAGCCTCCCTATTTGTGGTTTACATGTTCTTAATAAAGACTTTATAACATGAATAACAAGAATAAATAGGGAAAAGACTGCATGCTGGTGTAGAACGTTGAACAATGATGTTGGATTTCATGAATATCTACCGGGGCAGGGAATAGTGCAACAACTATAGTTCAAAATGGCTATGAAAAAGGGAATAAAAATACCCCCACCAGCAAAACAATTAAAAAGTTGTTGAATTTTTGACCACATATCCCAATTTAACAGTCCTTGGGGCAAAGAGGTAACAGTTTGATTGACATTAAGCATGTGTTTCCAGTAAGTTAGTATGCCAAAATATAGCCAAGGTATTTGTTATCTCAAAAATGTTTGTTATCTGTAATTAGTTAATTAGTGGTTAGTCCATAAAATTGATAAATCCCTTTTTCTTAAGATAATTACAGTATACGTGTTTGCGTTGTATAGTCATTTGTCTTTATTTAGTCAACATTTTGTTTCGTTTTTAGTTATTATTTTAAGTCTATCGCATGCTTTTAGATGAAGATGTTTTGTAAAGGATTATAAAAGATATTTTACTATGTTTTACAGTAAAAACTACTAGAAAAACAAATAATAATTTGGATTAAACATAAAGCATGGTAGACGCTAATAATATAGGTATACTCACTTGGTAACCGTGGTGGCTTATACCTCGTACATTGAAGCCATGAAAATCGCGTCATGGGGTTATTTTCCATTTCTCTATGTTCCCCTTCACCATCAACAGTGTCACTACTTTGAAGATCATCTGGTGATCCTAATGCTCTCTCTTCTTTGTTACTAAGAGGAGAACTAACTGGCGACAATGGTTCTGAGTTTGTATCTACAACTAAAATCTTAATGTCCTCCTCCTCGTCTTCCTCCTCATCTTGTTTCCCTAAGATGCCTTCGATTGAGAAATTCGTAACTCTTTTACTTCTTCGCACAGGTGGAGAGAAAGCTAGTCGTTTCAGAGAAGATGAAATGTCAGCTGAGTCACGAGGCGCAGATAGATACGCCGCGGTAGCTGCTGGAAAACTCGCCGGAGAAAACCCGGGGAAGTGTAGCGGTAGTCGCATCCATGGATTTCCAGCGGAAGAATACGGTATATGTGGTGGGACGGTTATTGGTAATACACCGCTTAGTCCAGGTGGTAGGCTATAGCTGGAACTAATAAGGGCCATGCTGTGTGTCTTGAATTGTCAAGTAAAATAAATTCCTTTTTCTCTTTGCAGTTGATCTGTTGTAAACATAAAATGCTTGTCTTTTAGCATAAGAAGCAAACTGATGAAACACTGCTTCAAGAGAGATGCTGCTAAAACCGGATGTCTCCAGATGACGCAAAATGAAGCAATACCATAAGATTTGTTCTCCTCAAAGTCAAAATGTCCACGCAAACACAAAATATCACACTACATATTAACATTTGCTATCCGTGGTTTGTCGAGACAACTTTACTAATCAAAAACTGTTCGTCAAATGATCAAGAACTTATCTTTGACCCACTAGTTAAATGGAGCGTGTGGTTTGTTAATATACCAGTTACTACCCGCAGTACCAATGCTTTAACCACTGTAATGTTTTTTGTATTCCTAAAAGGAGTTTTGTTTCCAATACGATGAATGAATTTCGGTTCACAGAAACAGTTTTGATTACACATGCGCAATGAAGCGCACGAAAAAGGAAACTCCGTGGAGCCGTCGTTGTGACGTCACGAGACAGTTTCATCTTTCACATCTTATAGCGGTCCGATGCACCAAAAGCGATTAAATCCTCTTTTCTGAATGGACAGTATTTAGTATTAGTGCACCCATCACCGTCAATTATCGTAATTAGAAAACATCTTGTAGTTCAATATGGTCATTATGTTGATCTTTTGAGAGCACTTTTACTTACAAAATAATATTGAGTGATTTTTCTAGATTGTAATTCAAGTTAAGTCTGAGAAGTCGATAGAATGATACTGATTGTGTTAGTTACTTTGTTTCTTTGATGATAAAGGAATGGCCTGCGCCTGGGGGACCAGAATTGTGGAGTTCTTGAACCCGCTTTGTAATTGGTGCTAGATATGAATATTTTAATTATACAGACAAGATTTCTATTTTGTTTTGAAACTTCTGTTCCATTGTTATCGTCTTTTTTTCTGCTTTTTTCTTTTCCTCTTTCGTCTTCTTCTTCTTTCCCTTCTCCATCTTCTGTTTCTACTTTTTGCCTAACAAAGATGTCATATTCTTCACAGTTCAAGTTCACCGCGTTAAACGGGTAACGGCAGCAGTGATGTATGATCATCTTAATTGCTCGTTGTTTAAGAGCTAACTCCGTGTTAATCAAGAGTGGCGAAGACGTGATAAATATTCCACATGTACTGTTTTTGCCTAATTGATTGTTTCTTCGAGATTAATTACAGATCAATTTGGAGTCGGGAATGGTTGCAACCTCACGTTCATCATACGCTATCATATTGAGTAATTAGGAATTGTACGGACTGGTTGGAATGAGTTAAGATTATGAACATGATGGGACTTGTCATAATTGCAATTCTCC
>JAUMTS010237745.1:0-14848 GCA_032273385.1 Ophiopholis aculeata | reverse complement strand
TTGACCATGGTTGACCATGCTTTAACATTTGACCATGGTTAACATTTCGCCTAGGTGGTACCAATAACAGCTGCAGTGATAAGATTGTTATTTGGAAATGACAATATGAATGAGAGATAGTTCTTTCCTTTTTCATACAAGCAAAGACTGCAATGATTATAAGAGATTGCAAAAACAAGACTCTACTATCAGCAGTAGATAGCATTCACAAGAACATTTTTATTTTATCTGTAAAATGATAGTCCCAATTGTGAATATGAGAGTCTTTTGTGTTTATATTGAAAAAGAAAATACCATTAATACTCAGGAGACATTGTTAAGAAAACATTTCAAATTTGGCTATAAATGAAAGTCTGTACTTGAAGAACAGATTTCTTCAATCTGTATATTAAGAAGTGCTTTATTTGGTTTTGGTAGAGATGCACTGATTTTAAAATGAAATAACACCGGTACCATTGGGAATAGTTTAATCTTAACTTATCATTACTAAGGAACTATATAAATAGCTGAGAGCTATCATGAGTCAATAAATCTACAGGGATCAGCATTTTCTTATCATTTTTGATAATTGTTCACAAGTTATGCCTGTTAATAGTAGCCGAGCCTCTTCAAAAAACATTTATCACACGAAAGTTTTTACTAACTCATTGGTCTTAGAGACATAATTTTCATTTCCCTGAAGCAAAAATCTATTATATGGGCAGAAGAAGAAAATTAGCACTACTTCAAAGCAACGCCTTGAGCCTGTGGGAGATGCGATTCTTATAAAAACACATTAACAACTAATAATGTTTCAACTATAATAGATGTAATCATTCCAACATGAATCATGTATTCAACTGAACAGGTTTGAACATGAGGTGGAACATATTGAAATTGGACGGAAAAACGCTCACTTTTCATCCAAATTGAACAAGATTTTCAAGTAGTTTTGACAGTTACAAATCAATCAGTAAAACATACATGCTACTCTGCAAAATGTTACCAGAGGGTATAAATTATTCAGTCACCTTGACTCGGAATGAACTCTATGTACATCAGTTTAGTATGGGCAAGGGAAAGTTAATCTCACCCTGTGGATGCATCAATGCCCAAGCAAGCTAATCTTGGCATAGCGGGGTAAAATTGGATCTGACTTGCATTTTAAGCGAGGTGTTATGCTGGTTTAAATTTCATGGTGTTCATTACATGCGTGTATCTTTCACACAATTACATTTTAAACTGATTGGCAGGATGGTATTGCATTTCTATCATTTGATAATGTTTTATAGACGATAAAACCTTTTGTTCATGTTATATGTTCGATTTTGTTTCAAGATAAGATAAGTTTGGCTTATAAAATGGTGTTTGGCACCCATGTGCAAAAGCTAATAACAAATTAATTGAAGCAGAAAATTGTTCACACAGCTTTCAGCCATGGGCTTGCATGAATTAATGTCATTCAAGGTCATTATTGAGCGTTAATTAAGTGATTAAAAGTGTTGGATTCCAACTGTTGCGTATTCTCCGCCGCATTCAGATGTCAGCTTCAATGCATAGACTTGATTGGCAAACGTTGGGCTGATAGGTAGAAAGAGTGGTTCAGGTAACAAGCCCTCAAGCTCAAGCCTGGTTTGAATATTGGTATTGCTTTTAAGAAAAGTGCATTATTTGAGGATTAAAGCGATATTATTCAAATTCATTGACAATGAAGAGCAGTGTAATTGGAGTTAGCATGCTGCTAGAAAGAGTGCAAGACTGTTTTAAAAGGAAAATGATATTGTAAAACTGTTTAGCTTGTAATTTTTGGTAGAAAGTTATTTGAAACATCACTAAAATCAACTTCAGTGCAATGCCTCTGATTTTGAATGTTGATTTCTTTTGCCTTTATACCACATCTCATTTTTAGGTTATCTTCTGAAGAGTTGTGTGCCTGATTGGTCAACTACTGAATCACTATCAAGAAGAGATGTATTGTCCATATGTGAAATTTATTCTTGTGTAGCTCAAAGTCAAGTGGCTAAAGACTCCGGTGAACTTGAGACTGAAACATTAAAATGGCCCTTAAAGTTGAGATGATGTAACACTGATAAAGTATAATGACTTTGATTGTCTCAAAAGTGCAATCATCCCCAGACAGAATTTCATCTATGTTAATATCAAATGATGCTTTGCGTGATAAGGTAAAATTGTCTAAATCATTGAACACCTTGAAATTGTAATTTACCAAATCCTGAGGATGTTAACAATAGAAAATTGATGAGTTCTTAGCAAACAGATGGTTATCCTAAACACCTGTTTAATTAAGCAACGCCTAAAGTTTCACGTAGCGTGTCTAAAGTGCGGACACCTATGGCACTTCAATTGTAAATAAATCATATACGATAGTATATATGCTCAGTCAATGAAAAGTACAATCACCCCCAGACTTCATTGCTGTCAGGTAATGAAATCTTGTAGGCGTGCAGCATGTAATCATAAACATAACCTTGAAAAGGTGAGATTCAAATGATTAACTTGTTTACTCGAACAAGAAATCACTGCCTTTAGACCATAATTGATTCTGTAATTAGATAACTAGGTACCTGTGTCTGTGGTTGGATCCTGTAAAAAAGTACAATAACCTCTTATTGTCAAGTGCAACACGTTCTATGTCTAGATATAAACAGTACACGGGAAAGACTCTCATGACCGGCGATGCATAGGCTCATTTACAAAGCTACTCTGTGGCTACTTCAAGTTGGATAAAGTGTAGTAACTTTGGAGGTATTCCATCACATGGTGTAATCTTAGCTTCTCTTGGCATACCTTTGAAGTACCCCCAAAGTAACAGCACAGTTACTGCATGTTGCAGTATAGTCTCAGATCCCAGAGTAGCTGTGTCAATGAACCCAGTATCGCTGGTCATGAGAAACTTGCTGTTATTAGTAGTGATAAGATTGACTGCTAGGAAGTATTTGGAACTCTGATATTTTGTAAATCTTTTGTATGACTTGTCTGGTCTTTTTGTTATCACATACAATAAATCAGAAAACATAAAACAAAAACAACATTGTTTTCATATGATGTTCTCTCATCCAATATAAAATGAATTGAGGGTAAACCTATAATATTAATATTATCACTATTTGATTTTGTGATCATATGGTTTTATGCTCCTACTTTAATATCAATCAATCATTAAACCTCTACTTTTATGTAAAAATTACCATAAAATGTCCATTCAATACTAGAAATGTTGAACATATTGAATTTTCTGGATATTTTCTCATGAATATAAATGAACCATGTGTTGTTACAATGAGCTAGGCTAGGCGTATACATATGTTGAACTGGAAAGTACATGATACTTTTAAAGGAAATGTTAGTTTGATTACCTCTGCTCGGGTGTTGATTAACTGTCTATTCTAATCAGTTTCATTATATTAAAGTTAGTTATTGATGTAATTAAACACTTTGAATTCCCGAAACTGACAGCATTCATGCATAATTACGGGCACATAAGGCATACTATTAAACCATGGCAGCATTAAGATAATATATAATCAAAGTTATACAAAGTGCAGTTACCCTTTTTAATATCAGTAAAGACTGAGCTGATTCGTTTGCAATTTTAATTTAACCCCCTGAATACTACAAAATACTACATACAGGTGTGCAAACAAAATTTAACAGTAGTCATAAGTAGTAAATTATTTATATAGTTTAGTGCATATTATCAAATTTTGGTAGCTTTGAATTAATATTTAATAATAAACATCAATGTTACACAAAGTACAGTTACCTTTCTAGAAAATACAAGTAAAGACTTAGTACTTTAGATTAAAGTTTATTCTTTTAAAATCTATAAGCTATTTTGAAAATAGGGGGTACAAATTGGTGTGGAACTGCCCTCTACTTTATCCAAGGTTAACTATACCTCTCATGTTCTTTCGGTCAGTCCTTGAAATAAATTACACTGAGAGGAATGCTAGCACTGACACATCATTTGTGTGAAAGATAGCTTAGCAGTTGCACAATGTTTAAGGGCATGCCTTTCTCTGTTAACTATTTAATACCCCCAGTAACTGAATGTAAATAATATGTTCACAATACAACATTAATGTTATCATACATTCATTGTGCCCTGGGTTTGGTTCTCCAGATAATTAGTAAATATTCAACTGACAAGCCTAACTTGCACCTTTTTTTATAGCCTTTAGCCGTATGAGTTGCTATGGCCTAGAGTCGATTTCTGATCCCTGAAAAAACAATACATCTTGTTCTCATTTCTTATGGAGAAAGTACAGTGGCTCAAAGTCACTGAACGTTGTTGGAATATTGTAGCTGGGTCATATGGGTGTAACCACAGAGTCTTAGTATTGTTGCACCTGTATTTTTAGTGACTTAGATTGTGGGAGTTATTTAATTAAATCAAACAAATAATAATCAGATAAAATTGACCCTCTGTTTGTTGGAACTAAAATGATGTCAGAATCAGGATTAGCTCAGGGCTGTAGATCAAAGAAGCGCCTGTTGTGCATCTTTGTCATTATGAATTTACGACGCATGTTATGTCAAGAACATAAGAAAGATCTCACAAATTTAGCCATGTTTGTGCATTGTTTAAATTTTCAAATTATCTTGGGAATATTGTAGTAGCTCTTGAAAACTGAAAGTTCTAGTGTAAACATTGACAAGTGCTTTAAATGCTTTCGAGATGGCCGGGATCAATTATCAGTGGTTAGATCTACATGCACTACAATTAAGAATTCAAAAGGTAGGAAAAAGTGCCGCTTTGTGATTGTTTGCGATTGCTGAAATGAATTTATGTACATAATGGGCTTTCAAGTCAAATGGTATAGTATTCAAATCAGTGCCATTAATCTTGAGTGATTCAAACAAATTATACAGATCAATGTTTGGTATAGTATGTTTTTCTCCTTGCATTTACATCACCATGATGTAGTTGAAGAGGGAAAAAAGAACAAAGTGGTTGATTGTAGAAACGACAAGCAAAAGGGGGGAGATAAGGAGAAAGAACAGTGCTGATTTGCTTTGTATCCACTTGTGTATTGTCTTGTCAAAACAGGGTTAGTGTCACATGTGTTATTCTGTAAGCAATTTGTGGTAGATAGTACTTGCTATCTTATAAAAAGCAAGTGTAGTATATTTCTTTTTTTTTGTTGTATATTTAAAGTCAAGTGATGTATCTCAAATATTAAGCATGCAAGGTGTCTTGCAAAGACTAAGATTTATGGTACCGGTACACTATACTATCTTTGGTTGATTGCAAATGTGATATTTGTGATGTACTGCTATCTTCTGTAGATAGCAACTGTAACATCTATAATTCTGCTATCTTTAGTAGATCGCAAGTGTAATATCTATACTGCTTATCTACATTAGATAGCAAATTGATACCTCAAATGATTCAGTCATCCTTAAAAGATAGTAATAGTATTGTTTAAATCAATTGTTCCCCTTGTCACTGAAAATCAGAATGTGAAATTTAGCAGAAGGTGGTACCTGTAGTGTCTGTCTTTTGTATATTTAAAGTTGAGTGAGATATCTCAAATGTATAGCATACAAAGTGTCTTGCATAGAATAAGATCTGTATACTTTCTTCAGTAAATAGCATCTTCCGACTGTCTTGCATAGACTAAGATCTCTTTATCTTCAGCAGATAGCAAATGTGATGTATGTTTATAACTGCTATCTTCAGATGATAGCAAACATATTATATATGTTATACTCCTATCTTTGGTAGATAGCAACTTGATACCTAAAATAATGTTGCTATCTTTAGTAGATAGTACTGCTCTCAATCTTATGAATATTACTTTCCTTGTCACTGGAGAATTAGTGGTGTGAAAACTTAGCATTTGATACTGCCGATAATTTAATTTGCTAGTGTGCTTGACCTTGCATATTATTTTAACCACCCTTCTCAAATATCAGTTGACCAAGCCGCCTTTAAAGTATATTTAAACAATCTGGTTGTGCTAAGTATTATGACAATTTGTAAAATCACATGCCAATATATTGTAATGAAATCTTTAGGTTGTTTATAGAGATCAGGAATGGGCATTGTATAAGCCATTAAAGCCAGTCAGGAGATGCAAGGTGTCATCAATGGAATCAACTTGTTGTCAAATCTGTATGTTTTATTCATTGACAGTGTCTAAAGATTGACTGCTAGTTTGTTTTTGTATGCACTGAATTAACTAGAAGGATTTGACTTGAGAGCGCCAAGATCAGGGGGATTGGCACTAAGGTTTTTCATGCATTTGTTTGCTTTTGTAATGTGGGTGAATGCCCGAATGTTCATCCTCTTTTACATTTTGGGTGATTCCCCTTGCAAGTGTTTCATCAGATTCTTACTAAAAATATTATCTTCTAAAATACATGTTCTATTGTAGTGATAAGAAAATTAAAGTTGTAAATTGATTTTTCAGTAAAAGATGTTTTATTATTCTTAAGTAAATTTTAACAATCAAGTACCATAGTGATGACAGCTTTTAGCTTTCTGTATTCCATGTATAAACTAAAAGCATTGTTGAATATCGCATTCTGCAGTTTGTTTAATGTACAGAGACCTGGACAATCATCTTTTCCCCAGGTACTTGGACATTATTGTATTGTACGGCTTGAACTTGAAGCACAAAAGAATGAGAGAAAGGCCTTATCTTTTGACAAAGCAGTGTTTATTTTACCTTTAAAAAGTTTGAAAATACCATAGTTATTGTCATGGACACGGTAAGAAAAAATATGTATTATCACATTGAAAAAAGGTATCTCCACCAAGTGGTCAAGGCGGTTGAATGGTTGCGGGGCTGCAAAGTGCCTTTGTAAGGCTCATTCCATAAAAGTAATGGATCACCAAGAAGAATATTTTGTTTAAAGAAATGTCTTAAATAGATATCTATATCATTCAATGTCAATAGTAGAGCAGTATAAGCTCTAACAAGGGTGTGGCTATTAAATGAAACCAATCACCTGTGGAAAATAAAAAAGATTTACAAAGGTTGATTAATTGAAGTTAGTAGCAAAGATTATTAAAATGTAAAAAGCAAATGAAGCATGAACAGTTGATGTTTTTAGTTAATGATGGCTTTTGGTCAGTGGTCACTAATTTGGTTAAATACACTTTCTAGGGAGTTAATCGTAATAATATCTTTAATTATTCCACTCTGAACAGTTAAGTTTTAGTCATTAAGATATCTTTTGGTCAATGGTCACTAATTTGATTAAACACACTTTCTAGGGAGTTAATCTTATCAATAATCTTTAATTATTCCACTCTGAACAATCAAGTTTTAGTTAATGATGGGTATTGGTCAGTGGTCACTAATTTGGTTAAATACATCTTCTAAAGAGTTAACCAGATCATATATCTTGAATTATATATTCCCACTCTAAACAGTTGAGTACAAGTTTAGTTAATGAAATGGGTATTGGTCAGTGGTCACTAATTTGGTTAAATACACCTAAAGAGTTAATCATATCAGTAATCTTTAATTATTCCACTCTGAACAGTTAAGTTTTACTCAATGAGATGGCTTTTGGTAAGTGGTCACTAATTTGATTAAACACATGCACTTTCTAGAGAGTTAATCATATCAATAATCTTTAATTATTCCACTTTGAACAGTTAAGTTACGTCAATGAAATGGTTTTTGGTCAGTGGTCACTAATTTGGTTAAATTTTGTATCAATAATCTTAAATTATTCTGCTTTGAACTGTTGAGTTTTAGTTAATGAGATGGCCTTTGGTCATCAATAACTTATTTGGTTAAGCACTGTTTCGAAAGATTTCAGAAAGAGATCACATCAGGGAAAGGGATCAAATAAAGTATTTCACTTTAACTCTGTAAAGTGTGCTGAGGCCGCGTGGAAAACAAAGTCAGGGAGGCATAGTGCACTATAAATCACCTTGCATTATTATTATTATTATTAAATCTTACGACATATACATTAGGCACAGTTGCTTATTCATTAAATGCAAGTTAACAGAATCAAAAAGTCCAACTATGAATGTTGGTATCTTTACATTATTACCTTACTGAATGCCATTTTGTGACCATTGAAACATTACTGACGACCATAATCGAAAAAATTAAATTTATCAATCCATTACTAAAGTCAATGACACCAAATGGGTGTCATTTTGGAACTAAAACGTCTGACATTAACAGAATATCATTAGATATAAAATGTCATTAAATGCATCTTTAATTTGATAAGTAATGAAAGTAGTCTGTGGTAATTACTGAGTCGACAAAAACGGCAATGGTTTTTGTATTGTGTTAGTTAAATAGACCATGATAAATTAAGATAATAACTAGTGTTAGTGCATGTGACTAAGACTTTTACTCTGGAGAGTAAAATTATATTAATTATATAGAAGGTCATGTTCTTGATAGATGAAGTTTGTTGATCATGAAAAATGGGAGGGCCACTTAACATGGTTTGGAAGTTTTGATAGGCATAGTGAATTTTGGCCAAAATATTCAAGGATTCATAGTATTTGTATGTTTGTAGGGAAATTAATAACATTCATTAAATATGTTATAAGCTGGTACACACAAGCCAAGTTATCTCAGTAGGTGTAAGTTTTAATATATTTTGAGGAAAGAGTGTGGTTTCATCTCTGGTCAAACTGTTTGAGTAAGTACTACTAAAGCATGGGAATGGTTAATCTAAGGGCACTTGCCGCTCTGTCCTTCCAATGTCATGTAAGGTTGGTTGAACAGTTGAGTTTGATGGCTTTTGGTCACTGGTAACTAAGTTGGTTAAATTTTCGTATCGTTAATCTTAAATTATTCCATTTTGGACTGTTGAGTTTTCGTTAATGAGACGGCATTTGGTCACTGATAACTTATTTGTTTAAACACTGTTTCAGAAGATTTCAGAAAGAGATTATATCAGGGAAAGGAAACAAATAAATGATTCCACTTTTAAAATGTTAAAATATGGACAACAGGCACAATAAATATTCATTATACATGTGTATGTTAACAGAATCAAAAATTAAAACTATGAATGTTGGTATCTTACATTATTAACATACTGAATGCCATTTCGTGACCATTGAAACATTACTGATGACCATAATTGAGAAAATTAAATTGATCAAATCCATTACCAAAGTCATTGACGCCAAATGGTTAAAGTCATTTTGAAATTAAATCGTCTGACACTAACAGAATATCATTAAATATCTTTTTTAATGTTATTAAATGCGTCTTTCATTTGGTTAGTAATGAAAGTAGTCTAGGGTAATTGCAGAGTCGACCAAAACTTCAATGTATTTATGTATTGTGTTAGTTAAATAGACCATGATAAATTAAGATAATAACTTCATATTAAAATGAAAAGGCTCTAATACAGATCCAAAACTGATTGGTACTCACTCAGAAAATGTTCAATTCTTGTCAGAAATCTTGTTCACTCTGGTCTGAGGTGTGTCGACAAGTTAGCAACACCAGTGTTTATTAATTTTCATTTTACTATGACTTTATTAAACAATCCTGATGAAATCTATTGGAAGTAATAAGATAATAACTATTGTTAGTGCATCGTGACTATGACTTTTACTCTGGAGAGTAAAATTATATTAATTAGAAGGTCATGTTCTTGTTGCAGTTTGTTGATCATGAAAAATGGGCGTGCCACTCAGTATTGTTCCAAAGTTGAGGTATAGCGATTTTGGCCGGAAATATTCAAAGTTGTATTTTTTTGTAGGAAAATAATATGATATAGTGACAGTTTAAGTTGGCACAAACAAGCTAAGTCATCTCAGGAGGCAAAAAGTTAAAAGATACATTTTTAGAAGAATGAGTGTGGTTTTGTATTTCCCCCTCAACCTGATACCGTATCACTCTGTGTATTCTGCTTTTGTATTTGGGCTTGCATAGAAAGCATGGGAATGGTTAATCTAAGGGCGCTATGCCCTTTCAGTGATGTAAGGTTGGTTTAACGTGCACAGGCTTGTCTCCATCACACACACACTTTTGGAAAGTATTTTGTATTACCCTGTTGCTTGTAATTTCTTTTGATATGCCTTTCAAGTTAACTTATAACCAATGAACATCCAGTAAAGCCATTTCAAAAGTTAACTCTCTTGCTGAAGTATTTTTTATAATTGTAGTAATGAAAATAAAAATTTAATCTGAAAAACCAACTAACAAAAGATGTTTTTTTATTTTTCATATGCTGATTCCTTCTGGACATTTATGCAATGACTTCAGGTAAGACACATACTACTGTAAAGCCACTAAATTGTATACAAACTTATTCTTTGATTTATTATGAGTGTTTATAATGATAGTGTTTTACTTTGATGTCTTGAAATGATGATTTGAAACTTGAAGTTATTTTAAGAACTTGGCTAGAAGATTCCATCTGTTGTTTGTCTCCTACACAAAAAGCTTACAAAATATCCTAATGCTGTTTGTAATAATACAAGCTTTTTGATCGCAAATGCCCAAACATCCCAGATGGAACATTCAATTGCATTGGGTATACAAATGTATTACAAACACTATTCCTTTTTAATTTCACTCTGTTCCGCTTTGAAAAAAAACTAACAAAAAGTCTAAAATGCCTAGAATGGATATTTTCAGTCAAAAGAAATGTCAATGTCATATTTAAGCCTCCATATGGGAAACGTTTTTTATGAAGGCAAAATATTGTTGTGAAAAAAGCTATTGAAATGACAATGTCATTTTTAAGCCTCCATCGGGAAAATGTTATTTATGACGGCAAAATATTGTTGTGTAAAACGCTGTTTGTAAAGGTCTCAGGAGCAATAAAATGTTTCATTACAATAAATATGTGATATCCATTATTCTTCGTACTATCTTTTGAAAACAATATATAAAAGGACTTCTTTGACAAAATATAAAAGGATGTGTCCATTAGATGAAAGCATACAAAAGGCCTGTCCAAGAAATGCTTTATTTTGTAAAGAAAAGAGAGCGCAAGTTGATTTTTCAAGAGCTTTTTTTTCTTCTTTACCGGGTTATGGAAACCGCAACCTTGACTATTAATGTCAATGCCCGGGTGATGCTTGAACCTCATCAACGGCTCAAATGTGTAGAAGGAAATCATCCCTTTCATGCCCTTTTCCTTAGGCATACAGAATTTCTTTTGTGTGCGTAACATTACAATATCGTATTCATTGGCGGGATGATATGTTTGGACAAGAGCTTGAGAGATTGGATAGGTAGGAATGGGCAAGGGATGAAATGTTATCATGCATATTTATGATACGGGTAGATGAGGAAGGGTGTGTCAAGATCGTTTCAAAAGAATGAATGGAGCGCATATTTTTATGGTAGATTTGAATGCGGAAAATGGGTAAAGAAAAGACTCAATTTGTGTATAATTGGTTTCCGGGTACATTAACAACTTAACTTGACAATGAGAAGGAATGTGTCATTGAGTGGTGGGGAAAAATATGTAAAATATGAATTGATTTTAGGAATAGGAATATATGGTAACAAAACAACTTCATAAATTGTGTGATGTGAGGTGATTCATGAAACATGTCCAAATTGAGCTGAAAAGTATGAAACGGTTCAAAATGTGCACTTGTCGATTTTTTGAGGACTTGACATCTGGGATTGCTTTTAACACATACAAGAAGTCTCAGATAGAATAAATTCAATATTAAAGTAGCACTTTGATAAGAAGCTATACTTACCATTGTATTTAGTGACATTGACCTTGAATGAAGATGTTATTGCCATCCCCAGACTGAGTGACATATTCAATAGTACCTTTCATGTAACTCTCAAAATGTGCATTCTGAATTAAGTACCATTAGGTTGTTATCTTGCCTTTATCAGTTAACAAACTAAGCAAAGTATGATTGGCCTTACTATTTCTATATCATAGAAGAATCATGAATATTCACTAGTAATAACTTTCGTTTTGAAGTATTTTAAAAGAAAGTTTTTTTCTTCACAAATATACATTCAAGCATCCTTCAGCTTAACATGAAATTTGGTTTTATAATGAACTATCAGGTGAGCTTACTAAAATCTTACCTCTTATAATGAGTGTCTTTTTAGGAAAACAGGCTCTTCAAATTCAAAGACAACTTAATAAAAGTTATACTAAAGCCGTTATTTGAAAATAATAGAAATACATTAATATGCCCTTGTGGTACATATTTTTAAACTTAAAAGTTAGAATCAAAGCTCAAGGCTACCGTCTGTGATGCCCATCTCCTTTTACTTGATTTACTTGACAGAGGTCAAATTTCAAACATTCAGATGACGGGACCAATGCTCTAACCACTGTGCCACTGTACCCCACAATATGCTTTTAAGCCATCAATTTCTTGATTATTTTAACAACATATTCCTTTGGATTTGATTGTGCTATCCTTACACAGTGTGGCATTGCTATCTGTTGTTAGTGATACTTCCATTTTGCTTTCTTCTGTAGATAGCATACAATGTAAGTGTACGTAACACATTGTTATCTATTGCAGCTGACATAAAATGTCACTTTGCTATCTTTTGGAGATAGCATACAGCATGGCATTGTTATCTTCTGCAGATAGAACACCATTTAAGTGTGTCCTATGTATTCTACCTGGTATTTACAAACAAGTTCCAATGCTATTGGAATTTTTGTTCTTGCAAACAAAATATGTATAAAAGTCAACTATGTTTGTAGCTTGAACCCAAGTTTTACGATTTTGTACTTTGGTGGTGGTTTTACTGGTGTTTCATTGGTGTGTCACAGGTGAATTTCAATAAAGTATAAAACTAAGCATACAGGATATTTACTGTTAAGTGTTCGTCAGTTCTAACAAAGTAGAAAAGGAAGGTACATTTCACCATTTTCCTGTTTCATTACCTGTCTGGTGGTGCATACCTCAAATGATTAAACCCTTAATCATGCTTAATGTGTTGAAAAAGGAAAGACTTGGATATAGAAAAAAAGTAAAGAATAAGAAAAAAAAAAGATATTTCAGAATGTTGAAGAAATAATTTGACACTCTAGAAAGGGCAAGTTTATTGAAGTGCAAAAGTAAATTTTGACACATAGTACTATGGTAAGCTCAAGAATGTTGAATAGTTCTAAACTTGGGTTTGAATACAGATGTTTTCTCAACTCCACATCTTGGATACTCAAGAGCTATTTTAATGTGCTCACATGTTCAGAAGAGTTTTTTTTTTTACTATACCACTTTGGTAAGCTCAAGAATGTTGAATGGTTCCATGGTTTCTTAGGTTTGAAGAAAACAATATAGTATGCAGGTGTTTTCACAACTCCACATCGTAGGTGTGGGCACTCAAGAATTATGAATGTGCTCACACTTTTAAGTTTCATGTTCTAACTTGCAATGGGTTAGTGCAAACTAAGTGTAGGGGTGAATTGTATATATGTGTGAATTTTTTGAAAGATAAATGCTTCATATTTTTTCCTTTTTTTATAGTAAAAGTATGGCCCTGAAAATCATTTTTCAAGTTTTTAATCTTACTCAACACAGCCGGATTTGAATATTTGTTAATATTCCATTTTGATTGTTGAGATGAAAACTACCCCTATTTACATAGTCAGAGTAGTCCCAAGTTTCAGGCAAAACTTGAGGACGGAAAAGTTTCTGTGTGCTAATGACAGGGAGAAACAGATACCACCTTTTTTTGTTCAGAAACTTCTATTTCAATGAGTTAAAAACATATTTTTAAGTTTGTACCGTATACCAAGAAAATATGACTGATGTGAAATGAATGTTTCATTGTTAAAAATACCCAAAATTACTAAGTTCTCAAAGATTTAAAATCTAATTTTTAAAAATTTGATGGTTAAAAAGAGCACTCTTTAACATAAAACTAGCTTATGATTCAACTCTCATCAATAAACTGTGAACATAGCTTGGTTTTGGGTTAAATTTGTCATGATCAATCAAATTTCTGACTTAAATTTCTCATTCATGTCATGATTCCACCCCAATGATTACACCGGTATGGATTTCAACCCCAACAACCTTCTCATCACGCACACCTTGACAGCGCACCAATTGACTTTCCGTGACACCTATAAACGGCAGTGAAGCATGTTTTAATAGGAGGGGGACAAAATGTGAACTGCACTCATGTGTCATCCAATCTGAACATTAAAAACATAGTAAGGGGGAAATCATTCATCAAAAAAATGCATGCCTAGGTATGAGTAACTGTCAAAATGATCGCCGGTGTGCCGAGACGAGAGGAAATTGTTTTAAGCAAATCTGAGACTTGCACCGACCTTGGACAGGTGTCTATGGAGCCGAGGGAACCAGGTATTTAGTATTCAATCAATACTGTGTTATTATGCCAGGGTATGGATATGATTTGATTTATTATTCCGTGAGAATAATGTGAATAATGTGTTGAACGAGAAGTAGATGGATGATTGACAGGAATGTTTTCATGTTGAGTGTGAGAATAAGAGAGTCAGTTGTAACAGGAAAGAACAGGTGATGTATAGATTTGGATGAAAAGCTTTATGAAATTAGTTGAAACCTTCTACATTCTTGGTTGGAGGAGAATGTGATAGAAATTTGCTGTAAGTAAAGCTTGAAGCTAACAATACAATTATGTAGTATGGGATGCTGAGCTGTAAAAACGTAAGTGGTGACAGAAATTTTGAAATGGTTATTATGGGTTTTGAACATACCTGCCGTAGTGTTAGTAACATTTTACAGATCTGTTCTTGATGTTGTTATGAGTGTGATGTACATATAAAGTTTGCCATTACTGGAGATAACACCTTGTAAATGAACAAACAAATCATGGATAACCAATGTATCGTATTATAATCAATATTTAAATACACTCATTAAATGGCTAAACAATATCATAGGTGTGTCAATTACTACCCCATG
>JAUMTS010236634.1:0-14860 GCA_032273385.1 Ophiopholis aculeata | reverse complement strand
CCTCTGCCTAAGAGGTTGAAAGCTAAAGAATGTGAGTAACATTTCATTGGATTTGGCTAACATAATTACCAAACAAATGACTCACAATGATCAATTGTCTAAACTTTATCTGGACCATCCATAAACAAGACATATTAAAGTTTGTGCAATGTATGCAGTGTAATCCATAACACTAGTGAGTGTTATATTTTGAATGATACAAAACAAACAATGTGTCTAGATATTAAAAATCATAACAAGTGTAAATTGCCAATGTTAAACAGTAAGATTCATTGTGCAAACAACTAAGATAATGTTCACACTTGTAAATAAAACACCTGGTCTAGTTTACAAATTGATAAGCAACCAATGTACAATTCCAACAGTTCAGTGCTTCAGTTTTGGTTTTTGAGGGATACAGATTGGCTTCAGTAACGTTGCAAACTTTTGTGGGGTCATTTGGAGTTTAAATGGTAGATTTAGAAAAAACAAAGATAGGCGCTACTGATACAAAAAAGATTCTGTATTCATTGATGGATAGAATATTAACAGTGAGTGTTGGACAACATTGTTTTGTTTAAAGGTATCAATTTTCATTGATCTTAAAGTTCTTAATTAGACAAGTAGGTTGTAAAACTTACAGAATCTGTACCTATTAGAAATTGACAATACATACGCCTATTTCAATAGTACCGTAATCATGATCATGAAATAAGTTTACATTAACATTTTGTCAATTCAAATGCTGTTCAAAAAAAGTGACAGGTGTTGTAATAGCAATCTTTCAAATTTCATTGCAATTCTAATTTATAAATGGCTAAAATCTCAGTTTCAAGTAACATTAAATGTAGGTCAGAAATTCAAGACATCTGGTGTTGACAGTATGCGTATATTTGTGTGTAAATTTTCCCACTTCACAAATTGTGAAGATTCTAGCACTCTTGCAAACTGTTTATTGTTTGTTTGTTCTTAAATTTTAAATTTTTTGATTTTTATCACATCACTTAAGAAATAGTTCACAATTTGACCAATTCCCATTCATAAAAATACTCATGAGAAGCAGAAAGAAGTGACCAGTTCTGCAGCAAATCAAATATGATTAAAATTGGGTCGCAAATCATGGTTTTTAGTGGCAGCATCAAGTCACTAAAATGGCAGCTGAAATGCCATTTACTAATATCCATTAGATACCATCATTTGCATATTTCTTTTTGTTATGCAAATAATTCATAGCTTCAGGAGACATTTGGTCTGAAAAGTGAAATTTAGAAAGTGTTCCCTGCAAATTGTACACTACATTTTGTACTCTCTCTTTGTTATGCAAATTAGTATAGCTTTGGGTCACAGTTGTTCAGGCTAAAATTTAGAAAGTAGTTTCAATTACAAAATTACACTTTTTGTTACAACTCTGATCACTTTCACTTTTTAAAGCCAGATTTGAGTGGATAGCCAAATCTCTTGATTTGCATTTTACAAGTTCATTGACCTATAAGGTTGAAATCTTAAATATAGGCAGTGTTGGGTACTGGTCAGTTAAAAGTACCCAAACCTATAGGAATATTGCTTATACCTGTCAAATGCACAATTGTGCACTCTGCCTTTGGGGATGATAATATAAATTCAAGTGCCCATTGTGTTTCATGCAAATGATTCACAATGTTTCATGTGAGATTTTATGGTCAAAAAAGCACCCAAATTCTCACTACATTTGTAACAATCAACAAAACCACCTGCACCCGTCATAGTTTGTAAGTGTTATAGTATAAACTCACTGAAGCTTCAATCAAAATAACATGACCAAGTAAGCTGCTGATTCCGGTGAAGCTGGCAAATTACGCCGAAAGCTCTCACACTTTTCAGCTTGCAATATAAAAGCACTTCATCAAACCACAAGCACCTGTCAGCTCTCTGAATGAGAATGGGAGATGTGATTTTGATTGGTCAGAAAAATTGACACATGCATCACATTTATTTTTTCATGTGCAAGCTAAGACTAGAAGAGCAATGCAACATTGTAGGAAGTGTCATTTAAAAAACCGCTTTCTCATTTGTATCATTTCCATGTCTATATTTTACTGTATTGAGCATATTTTATTGTTTTTCGTCTGACGATCCCGTTTTGGGTGTAACTCAGAGTAACAACTTCTTTGGCGGAAGGCGTATACTATGAATGTTAATTTTTTCCTTTATATTGGCTATGAATTTGTTTATTTATTTCGCTAGTTCAGAACACCTCGCAGGTTTCTAAATATCATACAATAATATAGCAATATTTTCAAAACCGTTTGATGTTTCAATATTTTCTATTGTTATCAATCCAGGTGAGTATCGCAGGAAGGTACCATATCTCATAAATATTTTGATTGCACTGTGGAATTTTGATTCCTATTCATTAATATTATTATTGATATTCTGTTTATCAGTCCTAGAAATAAATGTATCAAACTTCTTGGAGATGTTTTTCATAAATATTTTTAGAATTTAAACCAGCTCAATTCTGAAAGATATTTTGTTACTCAGAGATTCAGAAAAAATGTTTCGGAACCATTAAAACAAAGTAGAAAAAAGCTTGAAAAATCATAGTCATTCAAAATGTTGTGGAAAATAAATTTTGGAAATTGAGTGTCAAGTGAAAAATGAACTTGGAATATATTTCCAGAACCTTCAATAATAAGTAGCTAATATTTTCAAACTCTTTTTCCATTTTTTTATAAAAGTAGGCCTGTGTGTTATTACACAGGTTCAGGGTTGAATTAGATCAGAGAAGGCTCCCATTTTTTCTGATTAGTTCAACTAATTTTTAAATCTGGACATAGCTAACCATTTGGATGACAAAATAATTTCTTTGATATTTACCAAGCCATAGCCTCATTGACACCAAGGTTGGCACCAGGCTTAATAGTGGATTCAGGCCATTATGAAGTGTCATCACCAATTTGCACTCTTTTGTCCTCCCATGTGTAGATGACAATGATTAAACAAATAGTGCTGGTGGATGAGTGGATCAATTAAAACCTTGGTATATTATTAATATTATGACAGAGTGGTGTTCCAAAATTGTTAAAAACAATAGGGTAGAAAAATACAGAAAAAGACATATGTGCTGATGTGTATACAATTTGGGAGGAGGTTATTATATTCAATATCTTATATTGTTCATAAGGTTTTGATTGTATTTGAAAAAACAAAATAATAACAATTCAAGAAAATTATTGTAGAAAAAGGTGGTAAATCTACACAAAATGAATTTGATAAAAGATTGGTTACAAAAACATAGAAAGTCAGAAACAAATATTTAGTGACTTATTCTTGAAAATGAGACAATCTAATAAATTATGTATTTTGATAATTTGTTAGACTTTTAATTTGTTTTCATCTGTAGCATGTTTAATTAAATTTGTCAAGTTTGAATATTTATTTTCTTTAACACTATTTTTTGCTGCAAGCCCTGAATAGGTAAATACTTTGTAACATGTTTAAAAATTAAACAAAAATAATTAATTTTGAAATAATAAGTGCAGTGTTCATCTCTTTTGATCTTGAAACAAATCAAAACATAGTACTCCTACTGTCACCCTTAAGCCAATAGTGCATGTATACTGTGCTTTAAGAGGTCACAAACTAGTTGACAAATTTCGATCATCAACGACGGAGCGCTGATTTGGCATTCTTTATTTTAGAATAAACCCTTATATATTTTTTTGTATTTACACCATGAAAGGTTGCTTCTTACATCCATAGAAATGTCTATTTGTTATAGTACTGTTTTGTAGAAAGTGCCAAATGGCGTACTGACTTTTAAAACTTCAATTTGTGCACGAGTGAACAACAAATGAATGGAACAATGTTGAGCAAAAATTGCATTGGAATGTTATACTAATATAATATATTGCAATTCAAAATTCATAGTAATTTGGAAAAACAATGACTTTGAATGGAAGTTGTTGCATCCAAAACACACCAAAAACACAGTTTTGTTGAAGATGCCATGTTGTGCTTTCACAAAATAACACTTCAATGAAAAGTTGCTTCTAAAGATGTAAGGAGCATCCCTTCATAACTATCAAGAACATTTTATGAGGGTTCATTCTAAAAATAAAGAACACAAAATATATTTTCATTAATATTTGTTGCAAATTCCTCAACCCATTCTAGACCCCTTAAGTGTAACTAAACCGGTGTTGGCATGACAATAAACATTGGGAACTTCTTTATTCATTCTTTCCTTGAAATTATTAAAATTGCTTCTAAATTTGATCAAATATTAAACGTCAGTTCTACTTTCCATTGGTTATTTACCTGAGTGCGTTAGAAATAGAGAGTGCGTTTGAAATGCAGAGTTCATTGTGCTCTCCACTTAACTTATCTTAGTCTGAGAATCATTTGATGGAAAGACATGTACCTGATTTTAACACAGGTATGTTAAAGATGCTTGAGTTCCAAATTGTGCAGGTAGTTTTTGCACTGAGGAGGAATACTCTCAGGAGGAATATAGTCATGAGCTTTAGTCAGACTTTAGGGTTGGATTGCTTGTGGATGTGACCAGCATAATTGCAAAATTTATAGTTTCAAATATTACATCAAAAGACATGAAACTGAATTATCTATTAGACGCAAACCACGTCTATGAAAATTAACACAAATTTTGTAAATTTGCAAATGCCAAACAATTTGAACTTGCAAATTTGATTTACGACCAGACAAATATTATAATTTCACTTTACCAAAATTACCAGGAATGGACTTATTGATGTTCAGCATGCAGAATATTTACATACGCAATTTACCTACCAATGCTTAGAATATCGTAGGGGACTGATTCATCAAAACCGACAAGCTTCAATCAGCTTGTCAATTTGAATATTGAATGTCTACGCCATCGTCAACAAGCGAGACAATAGATTTATCATCCCTTGCCCATGGCCACATTTCAGGCAATGGGTATTGTGAAAGCAGATTTTGTTCATGAAATTTACATAACTTTCCTTTGGGTTTTTGAGTCTTTTTACTAAAAAAAGTGGAGTGCTTTGCATTTGGGTTCAGGTTCTTAGCTTATGAGCTGGCTTTTTTTATTCATAGTCATGGGATCTAGAGTTACCGCGTATGTCGTGGACTTGGATGAAAAGTAGCCTGAAAATACAATGGGTATTGATTGGAAAATTGCCCTGTATAAACACAATTTTCGTCAATTTATGGGGGAATAGGATACTTAATGTCCTTGCTGTGAACCTTACCCCCTTACAATTTAACAAAGAAAATTCTTTATGAAAATAATTCAATGGTTGTATAGCCTGAGTGTCTTGTTATCAGTAATTTTGAACATGCATTTTATTCACCGCAAATTACAGACACGCAAAGTTAGACCCAGTTGGTCAATTACAAGTAAATTGTGTCCGATTAAAATGTATCACGTTCTGTACACCGTAATCTGAAACAAGAAAGTCAATATTTGAAAATTTGATTTCTGGTGATAGGCGGGTGAGTGTTAACTTATGGGTCCGGGTACACATATAGAATAGGATAAGGTTGAGTTTACTGTGTGTTTGGACTTGTCTGTCATTGCATCTTTGTGGAGCGTAATTGCATCAGTGTGAAGCTGAGTAGGGGATTAGCCGGAGTGATAGCGAGCTTTTCTCATGACTTGGTATTCTAAGTTTCTGATTTGTTGTACTTGTACTGATGCCAAAGTGACCCGGTTTTTAATTTTTAATGCATGTATTTGGAACCTCAAGTCTCGTTTTTGTGTGATTTTCATTAACTTTACATAATAATATTTAAACAAAACTTATTTGTGTGTTGGAAACACTAATCTAAAATTTGTTTTAAATACTTTATTACATTGCAAAACAGATGTACAATTGCTCAGTTGCTCTTGATTTTTTTTTTCTGCCATTTAATTCCAATTTAACTATAAATAATCAAAAATATGGTAAAACAAAAATGTGGCTGAGAAAATTTGAAATTTTAGTTTGCTATTAATCTGAGTCTGGTAATTTGTTTGGAATTTTGCTAGTTCCAATATTTATTGTAATTTCTTTGGAGGACTTTAGAGTGAACATTTGAGTAAAAGAACAAAATTGGATAACTAAGTTTTTTAAATGAACAATCTTTCTGGACTGTACTTGCCTTTTAAGATAGCAATCAGCTTTCTTACTAAATCATATAAACATTTGTGCAGTTGGCAGGTTACTGCTTATATATAATAGGTGATTATATGCATGGATATTTGAATTCTATTGAAACAGTTTAGATAGATATCATTGACCATCAATCAGTTAAATGGTACAATATGCTTCACATGCCGACTTTGATCATTCAAATTAACTAGGTCTGCATCAGTTGTCCCAATTCAGTAAATAGGTCTCCATTAAAAAATATTATTGTATTTCAATCAATTTTTCATTTTAAAATTGAACAATTAATGAGCTTGGTAATTTTTGTTGACATTTATGGAACAATAAACAAATTTGGAATAAAAGGTTTAACGATGATAAAGTATATGTGTCAAATAGAAATAATATGGCATGGAGAAACTACACATGATCCATTATGCAGTTATTACACATTTCATATTCCATATTCTATTATTAACCCTCTTCATGGGGATGTCGACTGCAGACGACATGTCAACAATTTCAAACTTTTTCAAAACAATTCAAAATTCAAATTGTCATTACAATATTCAGATTCAGCATGGAAAATGCATTCAATTGAGTACAAACAAGCCTAGTATTGGTTCAGTATTTCCAGATATAACCCCTGTGATTTTTAGAAAATAGTATAAATTATCCATTTTTTACACTAAAATTGCAGCCAGCTTGTAAAGCATTAAAAACAACAGTCGCCAAGCATGAATATATTATTAGCTCATCATGCTCATTTTTTTATTTCAGCAAATCAATAATTTAATATTACGGTTCACGTTGTTAGGATGCAAAATTCTGCATGCATACACCCATCACAGACAGTGTAGTGGTTGTGACAAATTCAGCGTGCTTGCTCGAGGCTTTGACTCGTAAGACCTACATTTTTGTCTAGTGCTAAATAGTTTACGATTGGTTAAGCCCACTGGCCAATAACGACTGAATGATTCCAAAAACGAACCAGCTACAGACTTGTTATCAATGCTTGCGATTAACAGATTACGGGCTTGCTGACTCATTTCTGTCCAATGTTTTTTTGCTTTGATAAATTTAGTCTTTCTTAACAAGACATGATACTGTGGACATTGTCGAGTAGTACAACAAATGTGCATTCCTTTTCAACATTTCAAAATTCAATTTTGCTCAGGTAGCATTGATGTACTGTAGATGCCCGTAGGAGTAGGCATTGAAATAAAATAATGTTTGTTGCTTTATTAGTATATTCTTTATACAAGCATGTCTAATAGTAGTTATTCCTGGCTTTTTTTATTTTGTTGTGCAAGTTGTAGCTTGAATTGACCATGTTTATTTTTGTGTTAGGAGCCTACTGTTATTTTTGCATTTAAATCGGTCATTGAGTAAAGAAATGGCCTCATGGGGTCTTCAAAGCTGAGACTTGGTATACTAGCCTCAGTTCAAAGCAGGTGCTTGAGATTTACTTTAAGAATTCTTATATTGCATGTCCAATATTGCTGCTAGAAAATTGTGAAAAAGGTTAGACAGGGTGAACTAGTGACTGAAAGCATTATATTGTATAAAAATTGCCATGAAAAAGCAGTGCTACTTAAAAATAACCCACCTCAACTGAAAGTTGCAAAGCTTTGAAGAAATAACATTTCTCTGGTGTTACTAACATTTGTAATTGTATTTTTAATATTTAATATTCTTTAAATCTTTTACATTGCAATGTATCCCACTTTTTATTGCATTTAAAGTATATTATTATCTTCAGTAGATAGCACCCTATTGTCATTGAACAGTAAGGTGACATCATATTATGTAATATTACAGGAAAATGGTCATATACTCGGGTACTTCAACAATTAAACTTAATATTGAATTTTGTGTTTGTATATTAAACAGTCATTTCCATAGCTCATCTAAGAACGATGCTTCATCTAGTAGAATGTTCAATAATAAATCACTTCAAATTATCTCTTCTTCAACCAAATTAACTTAGCCAAACCAGGGACTCATACTTATTTAAACTGTCCCTGGCCAAACAGTGTATTGTATAAATTTATGTTTTATACAGGTCAGAAATTGGAGCCAGCCAACGTTTTCATCAACAGTAGAGAAACAACCTGGCTATATTATTATTATGCTGTTGTACATTAGAGTCAGATTTAGAATTAGTAAATCACCAGGAAGCCTATTAGCTCCTAACTCAATTAATTAACTGGGACTTGTCCACTATTAAAATTATTAAATAAAAAGGTCAAGAATCAATAAATGACCTTTTATGCAGAGATTAATTGTCAATATTATCCATTTTAATCTAACAACAAAACCATGGATTGTGAAAGGTTACAAATAAACAAGGTCTAGATGTGGAGGGTTTAACAATTAAATCCTTGATATATGTAAGAAAGTTGGTTAACAGATGCAAGACTGGAGAACACTGATTGTACGTCTTGTTAATTGTGCTTGAAATTGGAAATATTGTATGTACAGTGAGATATTTTCGTGGGGTTCATTTTTTCGAGATTTGACAAGCTACGGATAGTCACGTTTTCAAATATATAAGCATTAAGGTCAAAGTGTAACAAATATTTCTGCTGAGTTTAAAATTTGCGGCTGAATAGTTGACCGCCAAAAGCTCAAAAATTAAACCCTTGTGAAAGTCACCCGCTAGATATGTTTTAACACAGAGATATATTCAGCATTTGACACGCATGCTTGCAGTTAGCACTGGAATGTGGCAATTTCATTAATTAACCAACATACTAAAAATTAAATATATTGTTCATTTTGATAAAGATAGATGAAACACCCAGATTAATTGGAATTGTCGCTGCATGTTTATTCTACTTCCTCAAAATTTAACCTGAACTCATTCACACATACAGAAACTGATTATAATATAAACAGAGTATTGAAAGAAATTTAAGAAGAAACAAACTAAGTTAAAAACAGTTGATAAGAAAAACAGAATCAAGTTACAGGCTTCATGTGTAAAAAGGTTACATAGACTAAACAGAGTGTAAAAGCCACATGGCAAGAAACTGGCATCATTTACTTCCTCTGAGGCACTGCACCCGCTCAATGTATTTAACCCACTTCTAGAAAATACTTCTCTTCTAAATTGTGTAGAACGGCAACTTGAGTGTGTATCTGTTCCGTAAGTTGAGGGTTTGACTAATTATTTGATAGAGTTGTCAGAATTAATAGTCAAAGTACTAGTTTTTACACTCTCTTGTTGATTTATCAGGATGTTACTATCTGCTGAAGATAGTGCGCTGCCAGTGCATAGTGACTGTGATTTTAAGTACTTGGTGTTGTCACTGATATGCCATAGGGGAATCTCAATACTACATGAGTTTTAATACGCAGTTTGGAATAAACTTAACTTTTCAGCACTGTTGAATTTGCAAAGGAAGTTTGATAAATTTTAAACAAAAACATAAGCTTACATACCCCTTTAAAGATGAAAAATTATAATTTGTCCTCCCCTACTCAGTATTTGAAACAGCAGCAATATACCTTATTATATATTACAATGTGCGTACCAAAGCTTGTCATTTTGTTAATAAGTGAGCATTGACCATGTTTGTGTAAATTACACAAGAATGGGGAATTTTCAATGAGATATATACCATGTAATAAACCAGAGATAGAACCAAACACTATCCTTAAAGGGGCAAGGTCTGATTTTTCAAAATCCTGTTTTCTATTTCATTTGATGGAGCATCACTCAAGAGACTATAATTTGAAATTTCAGTTAAATCGGTCAAACCGTTTTGATTTATGAAGCATTTGTGTATCTTGCCTTTGCCTATACTTTTACTGTGTAAAACTGATTATGGTTACCATAACTGGGCATGTTTTCATTTATATCTCACAAATGGAACACATTCCAGCTGTAAAATTTCACATGGGTTATGAGAAAAATATGACTAACCTGTTGGCACCAAAATCTCACAAAGTTTGAAAACATGTGAAAAGATCGGACTGGGCCCATTAAAGGTAACTTTCTTTTTCTCACATGTCAATCGACCACAATTTTCAGTATTTGCTCAGCTTTTGTTACATTTGCTGTGAGCCAGTATGTTAGACCAATCCCAGGAGTCATGAGCACCAATGCAGTGCGTGCTATCTTCTGAAGATAGTAACTAATAGAAGTAATGGTATGAGGTCAATGGCTCTGCATGTGGGAAGCTGAATTTGGAAAGCACAACATATGTCATGTGAATGTACTATTGAATAAGTAGCATTAATTGATAATTAACAGGTCTAACATGTATATATTGTTAGGTTTTAGACAGCCATCGTACACAAATGTATGATCATTATTTTTAGTATGTATTTTGGATTTGTGCTGTAAATTTGGATAGAATTTGATACTAAATGATTTCTTTGTTTGATTATGTGATTGTTCTTTTAATATAAATTCATCTGTGTGACTGCTCTTTGAGGCTCTCGGGATGGGATATAATATGATTGTTCGTTTTCAACCATGGCAAAGGTAATAGTAAAAGTTACTGTGGAGCAACATCATATTTATCAGCTCAATATATCAAGCTTCCATATCTATGATCTGAACAATTTCTCTCACACTATAGGGTATGAATAAAAGGCAATGAACATGGCACCACCTCTGGCTATCAAAAATCAAATCTGATTTACAAGATACCTTGCCAGCTTCCAAGAAAGCTATTAGATTAACACTAGCTAATATGGAGTTCCAATATCAGGTAGGATTCCTAAAGGTCAGTTGCATGGTCAATTTAAGATCTTATTTTAGATTCTGCTGGTGAGAAGCTGACCTGGACGTATTGGTCAATAGCACTTTCACGCTGGGAGAACTGCATGAGAGCTAGCCTGGTAGTCTAAAGGAGGTGTGAAAGTTTGGATGATTTTGACTTCTTGATTTGAAAGATTGGGTTGCCTGTTGTAATGGAGAGTAGTTAAATATAGATCTTCATGAGATATGATATATTGGTGTGATGTAGTTGACCTGTTTGAAATCTAGAAGGGAAGAAAAATAAGAATTATGGTTGTATTTCCCATATTGACGTGTGATTATTTGAATACTGTTTATTGATAAAGTATGGATGATTTAGACGTCTTGATTTGATAGATTGGTTTACGTGTTGTTATGAAGAGTAAAATATAGATATCTATGAGATATGGGCATGATACAGTGAGTTGATTTAGCTGACCAGTTTGAAATATTTACAAGTGAAGACACCCCCATCAAAAGGGAAAAGAAATAAGAGTTATGGTTGTATTTTCCATTGTGACATGGAATTTTTAAGATACTGTTTATTGTTGATGGAGACAGAGATTTATTTGACTTGGCTGTTTATGAAATGAATTGGGTCAGTTGAAATAAGTAAAATGTTTGTACATATTACAACAGAAAAGAATCAAAATGCATTTGTTAATAACATTGGCACTTATGAGCTATTATGTAAATTATTAAGTTAAGCTTAAGCCACAAAGTCAACACAGGTGTAAAGTGTAAAAAAATAAAGCAAATTTGAATGTTGAACTTGATAAGGGTGACCTACAAATACTGTAATATTTTGTATAATTTTACACTTTTTCTAGTTCTCTCACCTGCTTGGTGCAAATTATGTTTAGTAAATTCAATAAATTCAAGCTTCAACTTAAGAACTTTCAAAGAATTTATTTATGTGCTTAATGGGCAGAAAGTATTAAATATTGTTGACATTTATGCTTGATCAAGCACAACACACAAACAAGTCAATTTTAATATGTCAAATAATTTCACACAAAATTTGCGATTTACAAAAAATGTATATTATTCATTCCAACATCATACCTTTTTATGGGCCCATACCATTCTTGCAGTCCACATATTAGAAAAATGCATAACCCAATGTTTTTCTTAATTGTGTGCGTGTTACTAAACTTCTCGTTCGTTTGGTATGTCATGTTTGCTAAATGTGACATATGAATTACATTGAGTCGGGGACATTATATACATCGATGGATGGTTGTCTAGTTGTCAGGGTAGACAGCTGCTAAATATTGATCGGTGTCGTCTACTAATGTAATAATGGTCAGAACCTTTAAGGGGTGGGGGTGGCTTAAGTGAAAAACAGCTAAGGTTAAGCTCCATTAGGGAATGGAAAGTTTACAATAGACCTTAAAATGGACTATATTTATATATGTACGATTTTGTATCAAATATTTGAAAAATAAGAACAAATTTAAAGGTCGGCTCGTGAGACTATGAGTATTCCCCATTACATGCTACGTGATGTAGAAATCCTTTCGCTCTTACCGTTCATTATCGTTCGTCAATGAGCCAGTGCTCTTACCTTTAATAGGAGGATTCTTGTTTGATGATATTTTCCCTCGAGTCATGCCATTTTATAAAATAAATCAAGAGGAGGAGCAGGCAAGTCTATCTTGTAGTTTTTGAGATGATGATGATGATGCTGCTTGAAAATAAATTGAGACGGATAGGTTGAAAGGATGGCAATTGATTAAATGGACAGGTTTTAGCTTTTATTTATTAAATTCTTTGTATTTTATCTTGGGGCCAGGCTGTCAAGTTTGCTGAACGTGATACAAAGAGCAGTGTGGTTTTCTGTTGTCTGTTGAACATGAAGACTTGTTCAGTTATTTTAATTGAGAGTGTAGTGACTATTTATTATGCAGTGATCTTGACATTTTTAAATTTAAAATTCAAAACAAACCTAATGAACAACACTTTAATTGGAGTGCTGAAAAAAAAATGTGGATTTGCTTGGTTTCATTTTTTACCCCACTTAAATATTTTTAATCCACATGCAAAGTGAACTTGAATTGAGCAGACTTAGAAATAATGGAAAGAATGCCAAAAAAATAGTATGGGCAACAATTTGGTAAAACAATTTGTTCTGTAATGTCAGAACTAGTGATGAGTATCACAGTCATGCGATATCAATGACAACAAGGAAATGCAAATCAAATGTTGTCAAAACATCATCGCGAAATGGCATAGATTTGATCTCTTTTGGCTGGGGATACTTTTGAAAGTGATATGGTTCATACCATGCATTTTGATAAGGGCTTTTTCTTATTTCAACCTTAAATATGTGCATTTGTGATCAGATAGTCCGCATGCATGGCACACAATACAATTCTTCTGAGAAATTAAATAAATTGAAATTTGAATCCAAAGCATTTTTGTGCTAAATCTGAACATCCTGTAGGGACAGTAGGGGGACCTCAGTGTGTTTATGCTCATTACTTATGCCCGCTTCTTTAAATTGAAGTTCAATAAATAAACATGGAATTGGCATAAGGGAGCCTAATTTGTGTTATTTTGGGGGTGTGAATGTTATTTTTATGAGTCACCAATGTTGTCTCTAGTCGTTTGCAGTCTTTTTCTCGCTGTCATTTGTAGAAACTGACTTTCAGAAAATGGGCAGCAATGGGAATTATTGGAGTTGAACATTGAATCTTATTAAATCAAATGAAACAGCTGATTGTCTTTAAAAATCAATAATGTAGTACAAGGGCATGTTCAGGTTGACTTTTAGGGATGAAGTCGTTCCCTTTATTTTTCTGAAGATTCTACAAAGGCTTGCCCCCTTTAAAAATAATATTTCAGTCACTTTAAGCCCACGTACAAAGTTAACCCCCTTCCCCACCATAAAAAGTACTGGATACATCAATTTAAAATCCAAAGTCACGTTGTAATGACCATATAATTAGTACAAAGCTGCATTCTACAACTGATGGTCACATGGTGGCTAAGTTGACATTGTCATAACCATTTCTGTTTCTTTATATCATCCAAATTGATTTGTACTTCTGTTGCCCTATATGTAATGATGAATTAGCTCTGATAATTGAAAGTGAACTTGTGATTTTACTGGCTATCACTACCAGTGTTTCAAAGTGATGGATGATTGGCTGATTTTGATAGGTGATTGCACTCTTGTTTGTATTTAGGTCAGCGCTATTTACATGGTGATCAGTTATAATAAAGTTAGGCTTAATTTGAAAGCAACTGTTCAGAACACTGTCTGGGTTTTAAGGTCGTCAAGGAAGTACAAGTAAAATTAGGTTGCCTGATTACAAATTTCACACCAAAGTTTTGATAATTTGCTTGGCAGAAATTGTTTTGCTTTTGATTATTGAAATTTTGATTTCCTTGTCAACCATGAAATTTCCTTTTTACGATGCAAGTCACTAAACAGCGCTATCGTTAGTTTTAGTCAAGATAATCATTAAGTTGCGGGCATGTTTAGCATTAACATCCCTATGTGAGCGTTTTCTGATATAATGTTAGGATGGTGAATCTCTTATGTTGGATAGGGAGTGCCAAAATCTTGCTCTCGAAAGTATGAAATATTTCCTAGTTTGAGAAAAGAATCAAATTCAGAGTCCACATAATCTTAAATTTCATCACTGCATTATTTTATTTCAGGTTGGGGGAATTATTTTTAAATCAAAACACTAACTGTATTTTTATTATATACACCACAGTATTTATATTATTTATCAAATGAGATTGTTACTTGTTGTAATAACTGTTTGGAATAGGAATTTGATACGACAGAACATAATGTATAAGAAAATAGCCTCTTGCAAATCGTGTCTCGTAATATTCATTCAACATCATATAAACAACCTCATTCACAAACTATAATTGGAACAAGAACTTGAGCGCCTGGAATGAAAAAGGGAGATGCCTTCCAGCTTCAAGTGAGTAAGAAGATAGAAGGAATGTATCTATATTAAAAGAAACCGGGGGGGGGGGGGGGGGGGGGGTG
>JAUMTS010235523.1:0-14880 GCA_032273385.1 Ophiopholis aculeata | reverse complement strand
ATCAGGAAGTACTGTAGGGCATAACAATTTAGCGAGCAGTTTAATTTCCCAAATTTTGCGAGGGCGTCCAATTCGTGAAATTAAAATCCATGCGCATTTTTTTTCCATGACTGCCAGCCAGTACAGAACTCAGTAAATCGTGAAATTTTCATGCCCGGAAAATTGCCACTTGATAATTCGCGAAAATGTAATGCTTTACAGTATATGTGATTTTTTACTAGATGTTTTCCCCCTTATGTTGTTTGTCAATATTTCTAAAAATGGATACAGCATAACAAATTGTTGCCCCAAGATATTTGATGTTATTTGGTGAAACCGTATTCAAGACCATGCATCTACTGGGGTGTCTGCATATTTCGTGCACCATTCAATGTATGTTTAAGGCCAAAGAGAGAAGGGGTAAAGAAATACGTACAATCAAATTTATTTCATGAGTCTGTTTCCCCCAATCAGCACCTAATTGTCTGTTTGATAATGATTGCAGCATTTGGGACTTCTATTATGCATTTATTATTCCAATTCAAGGAATAGGACAACACAAAACACATTTGTCAGCGTCACATATTTGTCTGCCTATAATACTAATAATATCTTCTCTGTTATTATAACATCAACATACTGATTGATACCCTTCTGTGAAAGTAGGTGGTGAACTTTCAACATCCATATGGCCTACATTTACAAACATTATACCAAATGAAACACAAAAAGTCTACTATGTATGATAGATATAGCCTATATACAATTGATGATTTTCATATGTACGAGCACTGGATCCTAGCTCTGAAAACTATACTACTCCGATTCAATTACTGTTTAGATATGCTTACACTCCACTTCATCTATACACCATTAGAATCAAGACTAAACTTCATTTAGTGTTTCACTAAATATTCCCAAAATGCATCACACAAGAGTGTCTATCACATGACCAGTACTTCATCTTCACTCTTTCCAATTTCTGCATTTATTTTAATTGAAACTTATGCAGGATGGGATCAAAATACATGCACACTTTATTTTCTTTTAACTGCAAAACAAAATATACCTGATAACAATGCAAGGGCTGTTTTGAATGTGTATACAGCATAAATAAGTGTGTATTATACTTCAACTTAAAGCTTCTCCTCATTAAACGGTACTTAAAAACTGCCTTCGTTTTCTCCTAAAAAATATACCGCATTTCCTGAACCCAATAGAATAAATGCATATTGTTGATATGTGAAACTGCATCGAAACAATGGAGATCAGCTTCGTAAATGTTTTTTATAACCCAAATCCAATCTAAATTCAATCACTAATCATCTCAATGGTAGCAAATCAAAAACTGATGACATATCATCATTTCATCATCAGCAACTAAAATTATTCCAGCCAAGACTTCAATACAAAGTAAAACATTCAGCTGAAACGCATCACTTACACAAACCCAAATATCCAACCAGACACTTACCTAAATGTATACACCTATACTATATCAAGAACTAACTTTGAAGTATTAAAATACAACTACATACAACTATCACAATGCTCGAATAGAACTAATATATAAATAGCCAACCCATAAGAACCAATATCTTCAGCTACAATGATACCTTTATTCTGCAGCTAGCCTCCACCCTTTAGGAGAAGTACACACACAGTTCCTTCATTGTCCCTGCATCAAGCTATGTAACTCCGTACACAGGTGAATTCCGTTATCATAACAAACATCTTGAATAGTCAAAAACCTCTTTTATTGAGAGCCCATATCCAATTTGAAGTTGAATACAAGTCATAGATTTCAGAAATCACAAATTACGAAAAGCAGCACTTCAAGAAAGTAATCGGTGAATAAAGAAAGTTTGGTGGGGGAGGCAAGATGTCAAAGTTCAAAGATTAGTTCATTTTGTTGAATAAACTACTGATTAGTTCATTTTGTTGAATAAACTACTGATGGAGACCTACTCCATGTTTTTACAAAAGCACACTATTCAAAGAAGTCACCTGCAGGTCAGAGATTCAGAAATTACAAATTATGGATCACAACTAAGTGAGTTAACACAAATTGACTTAACAATACTCAAACTTCTCCACAATAAGTATGTGTCACAATATGCACTGCCGAATCATTCAAACTCACCTCTGGTATAATAATTCATCAATTTTAGAAGATATTTTTCAAAGATAAAATCCATAGTTTATCAGGCATAAAGTGGTAACCTTTAAAGTATAATCCAATGTCTGTTCTAAGATTGCATGAATGGAAATCTTTCGTACAAGTCACATGTAGCACAAACATCCATCAATTTTCAAAGATATTTTCCGAAGATAAAATCCATACTTCATCTGACATTAACCGGTAGGCCTTCGAAGTATAATTCCATGTCTGTTCTTAGATTGTATGAATGGAAATCTTTCTGTACAGCTGTGCCGTGGTCATTCTCAAAATAAACAAGGGGAAACTAGAGAGGGGCGAACCAGCCCCAATACCACCGTCAGTGGCAATTTGAAACCACTGTTTAAGCTGGAGGCAGCACACTTGATACCTACTTCATGAACACTCAACAAGGTGGTTAGATGCAAGTCCGAAAATCCTACTTACAATCAGGAATCAAGAATTTACTAGCAATGTAGGATCTTCACACAAAGTAAAGCTGTAAGTACCCAAGAAGTCAGTGCTGCATATTATGCGAAAAGAATATATGATTGATAGCTGCTATTTGAATAATTTCAACAAAGCTGCTTTTGGTTTTTTAACATAGAAATTGCACTATCATCAACATTTCCATTTGTGTGGTACATCGATGATCGGGACGCAATTTGCTCCCCTGAACAAAACACAAACAAATATTGATTTTGAAAGACTTGTTTTCTGTCGAAAATAAAAATGCACACACTGCAGCCATTCGACATACACAGTACTGTAGATTAAGCATACATCATAAGTGAGCCCTTGGGGTTTATACAAGTTCAACTTCAAAACTAAAACTACATAATAAATACATTGACATTCTCTGTGACTTCCTGTACCTGTTCAATTTCTAAGAAACCCTCTTCTCATTTATTCAACCATGATGAGGCCTTACAAGTTACAAACACCCAACGGCTAATTTGGTTAATTAAAAGTGATTAGGTGACAACCTCAGATTTTGTAACATAGGTCTATTATACCCATTCTCTGTCACTTTAGACAGCTAGTTTCTGACTAACTAGAACGATATTGCATTAACTCGTTCCCACATGTAAGTGATAGTGAGAATATGTCAGCCAAGCGTTTCAGCAAAATTTTATCTCTCTTGCATTAATATTCTTTTCCACCGTAGGTGATAGTGAGAATAATAAGTCGATCAAATATTTCAGCAAAATTGTATCTAAAACCGCACATCAACATTCAATAGCAAATCGTTTTAATGATGAACCTAACATACAACAGGTTGCAGATTTAACCCACTCATGTGTTTAGTAAAATTTATTTATTTATTTATTCAGAAAAGGCTTTTACAACTGCGGCACACACCTTTTGGTGGTGCTTCCAAGAAAAGTTTTATAAAAAATAGAAGAAACGCATGTATAAAAGCAAATGAGAGTAACACAACATACTTCACATCAACAAATAAAGCACTTTCATCAAAACATCTGGATTGGTATACTGTTTCCGTCCATTCGGACGATGATAAATCACAAAATCCGATCGAGAAAAGCAGAACAAATTTGATCAAAAAGAAGAATGCTAATTGAGATTGGATATCATGACATATTGCTCATCAAGTTCACATTATCATTGAATCCTTTAATTGTTAATCTTATCATATTAGATTTCACTATTACATTATGTATTAACAACTCTTGTCATGACTCCCCCACATAAAACTGTCACGCTCTAAAAGGCAAAATATCATGCATATAGCATGATAAAGATATCAAAACTGAATCAGAAACAAATGAAAAAACTGTAATGTTTTTTACCAAAACATGCAAAATCAGCCAACACTCCAAAAAATCAGCCATAGAAGCAAGGCCCTTCACTTTCTAAATGTTTTTGCTTTAAATTTCGAAAGCCCAGATAAGCATACAAATTCACACAAATGACTTGATTTTGATAATTTGATTTTGAACTAAAACCTGTCAACTGCACCAAGAACAAAACATCACAATTCATTGGAAGTTTTACCTACCAAAATGAAAAGATAATTATTCTACATACTCCAATACATGCATACACTTATTTTCTCCACATGTTTTCAACACAACTTACTCTAGACTCTTTAAATGTCTAAACAAAGACAAGAAAGCAACACTTTTTAACGAGCAAATACATCAACATAACAAGAAGATCCTAACTTACCCATATAATACAACCTATGTACACTCAATTATATATATAACTTTAAATATCAATTGTAAACCATAATTTTACTTAACCTATTTTTCCACCCAAACTACTACATAAATCTCAGTACATACCACTCGCTGTAGGGATTTTCCCTTAAACATCGGCAATCAGTAAAGATTATTGTCCCATAAAATGAAGCATGTAAGCTTAGCTGTAATCAAACATAAGCTTGATTTTTGAAGACAATGTCAAGTTGATTATTACCAATATCCTTCCTTGATCTGTGAAATGCTATATACCAAATGTCACAGTATATCTGTAATGTAAGCTTAAGACAAGTACTGAGCTGCTAATAGCAACATCCTCTTATAATCAAGTTATACGATAAATGTAAGCTTGTTAGGTTGTCGTTAGTGATTTATATGAAAAGCATTGTTTTTCTGAAAGTTTTGACAGTCTAGAACCAATTTGTGTAATTAGTTTATAACGCATTGACAATAAATAGGCATCAAACCAATGTGTAATTAATGAATGCTTTGTAATGTTAATTAGTAAATCAAGTCACTTGATCCAATTAAGTCACACTAATCCTTCAAAGGCTTCTATTGGACGCAAAACAGTGTTATTTTTTATATGAATAAAGGCGTTTTCTGGAAATCAAGCGTTTTGTAGGCGTGTATTTACCCCAAAAAAGCGTTCTCTAGAAATAAGGCGTTTTGTAGGCAAGTATTTAATCCACAATTCATCATTTAATTTCAAGTCAGTGACAAATATTTTGAACAAAGCCATGTAAGTATTTTTTTTAACAGCTTAAAATAGTCTCATCAACACTATTTTTAAAACTATCTTATTAACTTGAGAGTTCAATAGCTTCTTAAATTAAACTGGGAAAAAATGTAATTTCACTGTCCCTGGTTTTAAAGGCGCTCAGAAGAATCAAAATCAAGTAAGTCGTTAATATCTGATTTAAAAATAATATTTGAATAAGTTGTTAAATTTTGATATTCAAACTTGTATCAAAATAATTATTACCAATTCCACGTTGACTTTTTGCACTTTTTTTGATTATTTTCATTTTTCAACATTTAAAGTGCAAATCCAACATCAGTAAAATACACAATTTTAAGCTATAGAGTGATACAGCATTCACAAGGCACAGTAACACTGTCCACAAAAACTCTCAATTTTAACAACAAAAACTCTCAATTTTAACAACAAAAACTCTCAATTTTAACAACAAAAACTCTCAATTTTAACAACAAATCTCCAAATGAATGCTCTAAAAGATGTTGTTCCACAAAAAAATATTCCTGTCACATCTCCAAAGAACATAAACACTATTAGCATACAATACATTGGTGTGCGAGTACTATTCGATCACCATGGCAACTCACAGTGCAACGCCTCCAGATCTGTCTGCAAACCTCGTCCTGGTTTTCTTTCATCAAAACTTTTCTGAAAACCAACATGGCCACTTCCAAACTGAATGTACAAGAAAGTATATACAAAAATGCAAGGAGGTGAACTAGTGATATGTCTTGTTTACAACTGGTGAAATTGTATCTTTTGTTGATGTGCCAATGCAGGTCTGACCCATTTAAGTAAGCAACAGAACACTCATGTTTTTCCCACTACATATAAACAAAAACTATACCCTATAGTTCCCTTGGTTCTTTAATTACACTCTTAAAAATGCCTTATCGTTTTAACTAGATTCCTAGTAAAAATAGACTTCACTAGATTGTCTAGTCGAAAATTAGTTCATATTTTAAGGATATTTTTGACTAGAAAACTAGAGAAATTGAGTTATAATAGTTTCACTGGATTTAAATTTATAGGAGAGAATATAACAACTCAATGTCTGTATTTACTACCTGGATGACTGACAACATTCACAAACGACTAGAAAACTTGTCAAGTCTCATTTCACTTGGAATCTAGTCAAAACGACAAGGCATTTTAAAGAGTGTACAGTTGAAGGGGGATTTGCTGATCTGAAATCCTTTCCTAATTTCCTACACCAGACTGTGTGAACAGAACACTTCCCAATAAATCGGGACACTTTGAGATATCCCGACATGCCGCAATCAATGTGTATATAGACCTTCTGCATCTCCCAAAGCACATCAGAGTTACCAGATGACAGATGAAAATAAACTGAATCAAAGAACCAAATAGGAAAAATTGGAATGGAAACATGAGAAAAGACATTATGGGTACCTGGATAACTTTAGGATTCACTTTCAAAAGTTCCCCAGGTAGCAAGAAATACAGATTATGAATGTATAGCCCGGAATCCAAAGCCTTAGTTTCTCAAAAGCAGGGATTTCTAACTAAAATATTGATCATAGAGGCCCTAGATGTAAACTTCATTTAACTAGGATTAGGAACTGAATTATTACAATGTGTTGTGTCTTTATACAACTAATAATAGTCAGGTATGAGACGTACATAAAAGCAAAAGAAAGATACAAGAATTGCACCTTCTTAGATTTGATCCGGCGGACTATGTTTTCAAAACAAAGAATGATACTTCCCTGATAGAACACGGAAATGTTTTACCTTATGTTATTTGATCCAGCTGACTTTCAAAACATACTTTTGAGAATGAAAATGATATCAAATAGTTGATGTTTCAGTATCAACAAAAAACAAAAACAAAACATTTGCTTGATCAGACATAGACAGAGTTGCATGGACACAACCAAAAAATGTTTACAACCATATTTTTTCTCTCAAGAACTTGGATTTGAACCAGTAACTATACCACCACATTCGAGAAACCAATGAAACAGACAAAAACAACACTTTGGTTTTGAAATGTTACCCACTCACTTCTCTTTTCTTTTCTTTCAATCTTAAATGACCATTCTGGGCTATTAGCATAACACAAATCCAAGCAAGCTAAGGGAACGATCACTATTTACACCAGGGAGGGAGGATATATTTTTCATCACCCCATCACTACCACCCCCTTCTTGAACACAGAACAATGTCATGCCCCCCTCCAGTACCGTATGCGCGATGCGAAAAGTTGTTGTCTTTGCTAGAATCAATTTTGAGACCCCCTCTTCATGTTTAAAAATATTTTAAAATGTGTCTCCTTCCTGATTTCCTCCACCCCCCTGACATAACTAGTGATCGCTCCCTTAATATATGTGATAGTTGTACCCTGGGAATGGCAAATTTATTTTGAAATCCAAGCCAATTCAAACACAAATAGCACTAAACCCTACAGCTATTGAATTCAATGCATCAGACAATAATAGTACTGTAGAACATTAATGTTTAAGAAAAAATGTAAGAATAATCAGTCAAAATGTATTCTCACCTTTCAAAAGTCCTCAACTTAACATTTCAAGGCACGCAATGTGTGGGTGGAAGTTTGCAGACCAAAGCAAAGTTTGACAGTAAGAAGTGCCAGTACCTTTTATTTGAACAAATTGCAGCAGCAAAATGGCTTATTCCCAACAGAAAATTGAATGAGGTTCTTACTTGAAAGTACAATTGGCATACCACATATATAGACATGATGAAATATCATTCTTTTTATTACAGAAAAAAGATTAATACTAGCATAGAGTGACATGGACTGCATCTTTTTCTTAAATTGCTCTAATCGGATATTTTATATACTTCCATATATTTTACAACTACCAAAATAACAACAATAATATTGTGCCATTTCTGCCGTTGCAATTTTTTATCAAATAATATCACCTTTTAAATCACTCAAAGCACTGTCTGCTACCCTCCAAATAAGTGAGGGAAGTAGCAAAGTGGTGATTCCTTGCAGTCCGCTCTCATCAGAGGATTTCACAATCTTAGGGAACAGAAAATTCTAGAACCGATTCACTGCGTTGATTTTTGTTTGCTTAAAATCTATGCTACATGTTGCATGTATTTGAGGGAAAACTCTAAATACTCTAATTTACCCCTTTAACTTACTGCCTAACATACAAACTGAACAAGTAATACTTAAACCAATACTAGTCATCAGTATTATGAACGCAGGCAGTTATGTAAGCTCTTTTTCCCGCAGCCAATAATGTAAGACTGTAACGGAAGAAAACATAGATCTACACCAAATCAGAACTGTGTCAGGTGTTCATTTCTGCACATCCCTGGTTTTATCCATGATATCACTAAACCAAGCAATAACCTAACACCGACAAAGCTCTCTACTAGCCCCACCAGACAAACCCGGCAGACAAGCAACACCTGAGCTTAACTTATTCCATAACTTATATATAGCACAGAAAACCTTTACTACGTGTAGTTTCAACTGAAGAGTCGGGTGCCACTACGCCTAATATATCTTGAATTTCTGGTGTTATCCTCTATATAACCAGGCTAGCTTCTTTTAAGTTTTACCCATTTAACCTACTGCCTAACATACAAACTGAACAAGTACTACTTAAACCAATACTTTTCATCAGTATTATGAATGCAGGCAGTTATATATATTTGCTCTTTTTCCTGTAGGCAATAATGTAAGACAGTAACAAAAGAAAACATAGA
The DNA here is from genome assembly GCA_032273385.1 of Ophiopholis aculeata. Classification (NCBI taxonomy): domain Eukaryota; kingdom Metazoa; phylum Echinodermata; class Ophiuroidea; order Amphilepidida; family Ophiactidae; genus Ophiopholis; species Ophiopholis aculeata. The sequence continues at coordinate 6,044 of JAUMTS010235523.1, read as the reverse complement.
TCTACACCAAATAAGAACTGTGTCAGGTGTTCATTTCTGCACATCCCTGGTTTTACCTGTGATATCACTAAACCAAGCAATAACCTTACACCGACAAAGCTTTCAATTGGTGGGGTACCAGTCAAACTTGGCAGACAAGCAACACCTGAGCTATACTTATTTCGGAAGCTTATAGCACAGAAAATCATTCCTATCCTATAGTAATGATTGAAGAGTCAGGTGCCCATACCAATATATCATGCTTTTCTGGCGTTATTATTTAACCAAGCTACTTTTACATCTTTAATCTACTGTATAGCATACAAACAAACTGAACGAGTGGTACTTAAACCAATACTTTTCATCAGTATTATGAACGCAGGCAGTTATGTGAGCTCTTTTTCCCGTAGCCAATAATGTAAGACAGTAACGAAAGAAAACATAGATCTACACAAAATCAGAACTGTGTCAGGTGTTCATTTCTGCACATCCCTGGGTTTATCCATGATATCACTAAACCAAGCAATAACCTAACACCGACAAAGCTCTCAACTAACCCCACCAGACAAACTTGGCAGACAAGTAACACCTGAGCTAAATAACTATTTCAGAACATTAGCATGGAAAACTTATATCTAGGAAAGACTGAAGAGTCGGATGCCAGTAGAGCAGTGCCGCCTTATAATTCTTTCTGGTGTTGTCCTCTATACAGTCATGCTTCTTTTACATTTACCTACTGCCTAACATACAAACTGAACATGTAATACTTTACCCAATACTTTTCACCTGTATCATAAACACAGGCAGCTATATGAGCTCTTTTTCCTATAGCCAATAATGTAAGACAGTAACGAAAGAAAACATAGATCCACACCAAAATAAGAACTGTGTCAGGTGTTCATTTCTGCACATCCCTGGTTTTATCCATGATATCACTAAACCAAGCAAAAACCTAACACCGACAAAGCTCTCAACTAGCCCCACCAGACAAACCCGGCAGACAAGCAACACCTGAGCTATACTTATTTCAGAAAACCTTTCCTACAGTTTCAATTGAAGAGTCGGGTGCTAATACGCCTAATATATCTTGATTTTCTGGTGTTATCCTCTAGAAAACTAAGCCGAACTTGATAACTTGATAAAGCATGTAACTTAAATTCAAGTTAAGAGACTCACACTGAAACAATTAAACATGCAAACAGACAAACTATAATGCGAGACCAAGTGAATGGTGCTAAATCGCCCCTATTATAGGTTCGAGTCCTCGCAGAGGCGGATATTCTCTGATTTGTTCTGAAGTTAAACCGTTTCTGCTCGTTATGTATTATTTGTCCTAGTTTGCGATGTGCTCTCCATTCTTTTTCATTCCATCTAGTTTACTCAACAAGCGACTCTGGCAGACACTCAAACACTTGAGCTACAAGTACAAAACACAAAGATGGTCTACTAAATCTACCACAAAACTCTGTAAAGTGTGCTGAGGCCATGTGGATTACAAAGACAGGTTGGCATTGTGCACTATAATAAATCACCACAGGTTTTTTTAATATTTATTTTAAAATAGGCAATCTAGTTGTGGTGCCCTTATTTTAGTTTTGACCGGTTCTTTATACACACCAAACAATGAAACTCCTGACAAAATAATGATATCACAATCATGCAACAACATGTTTGCGCTAAAAAGAACTTTCTGAAATTCATCAAATCATCCCCCATAAAATCCCAGATCATTTCAACCAGTCTTACAGACAGATAAATATCAGACACAAACGAGGCGATTGACCTGCTGCAGTAATCAGGCGACGCATGAATAGGATATCGTATTATCACACGAAGAGACGATAGAATTGACCAAAATGACTGCGACAACCGTAAGAAGGCATTCAACTAGAGGTTTGTATTCCCACATGGTTTGTGCAACTATAGGATAGCTAACCGCGCATCATAAGCTGTAAAGCTAATGACACAATGGAAGGTAAATGGACAATAATATCTAGCTACCTGCCCGTTTTTAGGTGCGTTAACCTTCAATAACTGTGACTTTTTAACATATGTCTGGAGATTTCTACAATAAAACTGAAGGAGATGTAGAAAAATATATGAAAATTGGAATTACATTTATCCGAATTTGGCAAAAAGCATGCTTTAAAAAAATCTGCCTTTCTGGGAATTTTAACTCACCAGTCGACTGGGGCTCATCTTTGAAGACTGTAGATCCCTGATAAAAGCCCACCATAAACGATTAAGGCAATTTAGGCTTTAAGGCAATTTGCTGAAAATTTTGGGCAAAAAATACCGTCATCTTCGTACAATGCATTTCGTCAAATAACCTCTGGCACCTTCAGTGATAATGCAATGCTTGATGTTTTCTTATTTTCAGGCAAATTGTAATAAAACTGTTTTAAAAGTAAATGAACTGTAGTATTTTTCATTTGGCTTTCTCTGTCCTGAAAAGTTTCTGCAGCAACATAATTTCTTTGCTCTTGCTGACTTTCGAGGCTTGACTGTTAGTTAATCGTTTGTGGTCAAGTGTTTGCCCATCTTATTCACCCGCCCACTCACCACTGAATATCTTGACAATATTCCTTGTCTTCTTCTTGGATAAAGCAATAAGTCGTCTCTAAAGACACACGCTCCATCTCCGAATAAGCTGCAAAATGTAAGCATCGCATTAAATTCTCAAGACTGTAGCCTCAAGTTGTGGCTTTGCCCAAGTTGTAGCTTTGCCTCAAGTTGTAGCTTTGCCCAAAAAGATAATTTGCCCCATCTTAGACATTTTCAGAAATGAGTGAGATCCCTTTGCCCTTTGCTCCCAGTCTTACAAATTTCACTGAAAATCACAGAGTTGGCCATTTTGTTGTTTAGTATTCTCCTGTTTTAGAATTGTTTGAACCCTTTAGGTGACATATCTTTTTGTCTCCAATTTTCTAATGCTGGAAAAGCATCCACTGCAACCCCCCCCCCAAAAAAAAAGTGGGTACCCCCATAAATAACCCTCATGAGTCATATTTCATTCCTTAGAAAAAGTATTAACAAACCAAGTTTTAAGGGATATCTCAAAGGAACCCCAACAGGTACTAAATATGACCAAGGTTCTAAATAGAGATTGTTTTAGTCTTTTGATTACATTAGATTTCAAGCAGACCCTCTCTTCAGCATAAAAAGGGTTAAAACTGAAGCCACTGACATTTTGTCCATCAAAACCTTCTTCCCTTTCTCTCTAGACTCTATTAAACAGACTCCATAGTAACCTGACACTTCCACCTCTATTTCAGATGCAATCACATCATTGTAGTTCAACTCTCTTATATCGTTATACGAATGCAATCTTGAGCTAAAAACCATCCCTTGCACTCAAACTATAACCGCTATAACAAGCAAACGGTCAGTCTCAAGCAATAATCTCTTTTTGTTCCCCAAATTCTCTTTTCCTGCTCTTCAAATGTCAGTTTCTCACTCTGGATAGTTCAGGGGGCGGGGGCGCTCCAATTTTAAAGTTGACACATCAGCATTAGAGATGACTCTTACAATCGTGTTGCCATAAAATCGGGACTTTGGAAGAGAATCTGTCTTTGTGACAATTTGGAAGTGGTTGCATGAAAAGTAACCAGGTGATATGAAAGATATAAGATTAATCACACACTTTACTGGAGACGAACATTGTATCAATTGCTGATAATAAACTGAAGACACACTGTTTTAAATAACCACACATGTACTACTTGTACTACTACCCCCCCCCCCTTATTTCAAAGAGCAATTCTTCGGTTACAATCCAATAAGACAGATTGCTGCTTTCTAATACTTGATTACATTTTAAGTATGTGGAAAAGTGGTTATTAAATTTCACCTGTTTTTATCACATATTGGCTATCCTTTTTTTCCTTTCTTTTATAATCCGTAATGCAACAAAATGTATTGTTCTTTAGCTGAAATAGACACCGCTAAGCTCACAGCTAAATCGGGACTTATTAGCTTTAATAGATTGCATCCTGTCAAGACCTGGCTGAGATTCGGGGGGGGGGGTCACTCAAGTCTGATTTGGTAGGGTCGTGTGGTTGAATTTTTGAAAGTAGACTCAGTTTATACCAAATTTTTTGTCAAAATTAAGACCCATTTTTATTCTTTAGGTCTCTTCATTTTGGGCAAAAGTCATCAACATTTAGTATCATTTTTGTAACCTCAATGTAACTTCTAGAATTGTTTAGACCTGAATTTAACAAAATTTAATCTACTTTGGGACGGACTTTAGAAAATTTGGAAAGCATGACCAATTTTAATTTTATTGAAAAAGAGGTTTTCCTCTTATATATCAGAAGCCAGAAAATGAGACCCATTTAAGCAGCATGTCCCATATGGTCCTTTGCATTGACTACCCCCACTCTCTATATCTCGGGCTGAGCTAAAGATGAGCATTTTAACTTGGATGGACATAGCTTTGATATCAAATGATTTGGAGCTCTTTTATCAATAAATCTTACATAATGAAATTTTCATTTTGCTTTGCATCTTATTCGTGAAAAACAGGTGTCATTAGTAGCCATCATTACTGCTAATAGGGTCAAAAAGGGGACAAAACAATTTTTGTTAAGTTTTAAAATGCATATATATTTAAAATCAACTTTGACTAAAGTACAGATGCATAAAGGTCATGTTAACTTTGCCACATGGGATGCAAACTGCATCTGTTACATTAGTGACGAGACTAGATTGTCTGATTTGCTTTGTCATTTTAGATGTCCTAGTTGGTACGGATCAAATCAAATTATTGAACACGTTTCCAAGAGGAGCTCATTAAACCTAACGTAGGAGGGGACTGCTAAAAATGACAGTGCAGTTCAATGTCAAAATTCAAACAAGTGCCAGATTTTGGCTAATTTCAAACTACTTGGCCTTATTATAACACCAATGTTTCTAAATTATAGAGACAAAATCAGTTCCCAACAAATTAGAGCATTTTGACTAATGAGAAACACCCCTATGATTTAAGTTTCTTTCTCACGGCTCAACTACTTCTTGAATGATGTCTTGAATCTCTCTATTGCAGATTATCAATTTGTGCTGATCCATTAGCTTAGTGGTTAGTTCATCGGCCAAGCGATCTTAAGATCCCGGGTTCATTTCAAAAATCTTTTCCAGTGATATTGTATTTCATTTATGTGGTGATTTGTGTTAAAAATAGTTTTAAATGAGATATTGTCCTTTTGTCTTCCTCCTTGATTCCTCTTTAGTGAGATTGATGCAGCCGGCACTTTAACTATACTAAGGCTGACCTTTTCAAAAGGTTTGGAGTAAATCAATCAAGTAAATTGCTCACTTTCCAATCATCTACAATAAAATAAAAGATGTGCCGTAAATAAATTTTTAGCGCTTCAGATCAAAATGGACTTTCTTTATGTAATACCAAAATCTCAAAAAATCAGAGAAAATCAATCAAGTAAATTGCTCACACTCAAATCATCCGCAGTAGAATAAAGGTGTACTGAAATTAAGATTTGTATTGCTTCAACTGGAATCAAAATATGCATTTGTTATGTAATGTGAAAATATTAGTCCCCACACCCCTATCGCAGAGGGTGTCTTAAGGTCTTCCCATAGTTCCATTCAAATTGTGACACCAACGGTTTTTTAGCAGCTTCCTCAGCAAGTATTGCCATAGGATTACATCATGGTTAAACACAGTAAATGTATTATCATAGGTGATTTCTGAATTCTGAAATGCATTAGAAAGAGGATAATTTCAGCTTTATGTACATGCAAGAATATCTGAAATCGCCAAATTTTTTCATACCAATAATACAGTTTGAACTCGGGAGAAAATTTCACAAATCTACCACACAAGTCTATGTAGTGTAAAGATGACCTTATGGTACATTCTAATGTCCTATTCATGCTTACATTGCCAGCGCAGTGTGTGATGGGAAGATCTTAAACCAACCTCTACCCCTATCGTATCCAAAATCCAAGACGATGAGAATTAATCCAAAGCAAAATGCCAATAACACATTCCTAAATATCTTCAATAAAAATCAGGAAACCTGAGAGGGACAACAGTCTACAAACCA
>JAUMTS010234412.1:0-14880 GCA_032273385.1 Ophiopholis aculeata | reverse complement strand
ATAGAGCGGAATGATTTCACCGCGCTAAAACATTCCTATACAAATATTGGCTCATTGCAGGTTATTAATGACGGGTGTTATGCCTCATTACTGCACAAACTCAATTACTTGAATCATCTGCAGTATTATGGTTTTACCTCAAGCCAACTTGGTCCACTCGCATTCTAGTCTGTAGACAATACTAGACATACTATTTATATGCATTTAAAGAGTAGATGATATGGATCCACCCCACGAAAAGAAACCAAAGTTAACAATGAATTGGATTTGTATGATTGATCCCACATCCACAAACAAGATCAAAACCTTGAATCACACTTTGTGTTCATCATCTCGCAACTTAATCAAATGTATTTTCAATCTTCGACAAAGACTAAAACTACACTTCTTATCTTACTATCAATTGTATCATACAACTGTTGCAATTCAATGATATTCCAGAGCCTTAAATAAAGGTATGAAATGCACTATGTGTTCACTTTAACACAAATTTGACAAACAAGAAACATTTAGATCTTTGACAAAGACTAGCACTGAAGAAGAAACAATCAACATGCATGTCTTGCAGAATAATGGCCGGTGATTAAATTAAATTTTACCCGATAAGTATGAAGCAATGAAACCAGTCTATGTATGGTAGCCAAATCTTACTATAAGAATTCTACCTTGCAGGGCAAAGATAACACTGATCATCTACCCGCACATGAAATATATAATTTTACAATGAATTCCAAAATGCCACAGAAGTGTCATACAACAAGTATGCACTGTGCAGCTATCCATCAAAATGACAACACTGTTGACAAATTCGCAGCATTAGAAAGGAAAGTGTTTTGTTTGCACTTTCACAGTTTGAACCTTACTTTATTGTTAGATTGAAAGCTAAAAGGAATCAAAAATGTTGAGCCCTAGCATAATATAAACTTCATTTTGACATCACAGCAATGAAGTTTAGCCTGAACACCACTTTCACCCAGAAAAGTAAGTGCTGGTTTAATTTGGTGACTTTAGCAACTACAATGGATTCACAACAATTTTGTGCATGTAAGGTTTGAAATGTGTTTTTTTTTTGCAAATAGAGGATATAGGCTAGCCTATTGGCTAAGACACAATAATGAAATACCATCCTCAGTTGTAGACGTGATCTGATAACCAATGCTGAGTAACTCAAAAATACAATCCAAACAAACATGCAGCAACAAAATTCAACATCCATCAATAAGAGGGTCAAATAGAAAAAGAAATCTCCAAGAAAAGTAACTATACTTTTGCGAGATAGCGCCCTGTATTTTGTCTGGCATCAATTTCACAACCGTCTGCCAATACAACCCCCCATATCTAATATCTAGCACTAGCCAGAAAAAGATCACTGATTATGCAATAGTATGGGCACTTATCAATGCATACAGTATGGATTTATGTACGGCCACTTAGCCTAAGTGTGATCTTACTGACGATCAAAAAAGAGGCCGGTTTCAGCTGTCTGAGAGAGTTATATCCTTGCTCATGAAACATTCAGTAACAATATTTTCTAGACACCTTCACAGTATAAATTTCCTACAGTCATGCTTAAACGAGGCCGGTGTAGCTTTTGATATGTGAGTCTTTTAGAAGGTGAGGGTAAGAGGTGATGGTAAAGGAAAAATATTTAGAAAGTATCAAAGGTTTTAAAGTCAGAAGTGTAGTTCTATGTAATAAATGATGTTTTTTATTCTGCAAGAGACATACACATGAATCCTCATATTTTTGTATATATATCAGGTCGGTGTTGCAACTGAAATATTATATCAAACTCAGTTACGGTCCTATGGAAGATCACATTTACAAAATATATAATGAATTTAGATAAACACAGAATGATGATTAACACAACTCTACAAAAGAAACATTCCCAGGTAAAATCCACTTCCTCAATCAACTTCCAGAACAGCATGGCTCACAGTAATGTTTTGCATGAGTTCAACAAAGTTTTAGTGTAACAAAATATCCATTTATTTTCAATCACTAAGAAGGGTAAATATCAACCTGGACTGGTAACTATTCTCACTTAGCATACCTCAGTGTAAAAGACCAAATCAACTTTCCCAAATGGTAGCCTAGATCCACGGACCCTGAGCAGACATTTACATTTCACCACCACAAAGTCAAGGGTAGATATCCACATCATCAGCGAAGCATCCTCATCTAGCACACCCTCAGTATTTCCCTCAAACAACCATACTACCCTTTTCAGCTCTCGCATACATACCTATAAATTTATGATAGCAGTTACTGATTACTTTCACATACCCTGGAACGGGTCTAATCACCAATCCAATCAGGTTAAGTAAGACCTGGTCAGGTAAGCATCTTCTAGTACCAAAACCTCTCAGCACCTCCCTCAAGCAAACCCATTACTTAACCCCTCTCATATACATACCTACACATCTTTGATAGCTTGACATCAAACTGGTTTACTTTCACGCATCCTTGAAGTGGCTTCAAGTGTCACCTTTCCTTCTTTCATTGATAAATTGACACAAATTTACCTAGCCTTGCCAATAGTGGTGGGTTTTACAAGCCTTATCCAGTATACACTTATTTTATTGATAGGCCCATTAACACCCGCCACATAAACTACTGGCATCCTTCAACCTGGTTTAGTTATTCCCGTGGGCAATTCCTGTTGAAATGCACAAAGTATCTTGGGAAATATAACTTCACTAAAATGCTCTACTTTTTTTTCTGTAGCCAGGCAATTACATTCAAAATCACAAATGAGGTTAACCCAGTTAATTTACTTTTCTCATAGATCTAGCTTAACCCTAAAGTGTCTCCCCAAGCAAGATTTTTCCTCTCCCACAGACACACCTTCAAATCTGTGATAGCTTGATACTATTTCTACTTCCTTATTTGATAGCAAACTAGATTTCTTTTACATACCCTGTAGTGGCTTCAAGTGTCACCTTTCCGTCTTTCATTGATAAATTGACACATATTTAACTAGGATTGCCAATAATGCAGGGTTTCACAAGCCTTGTCTAGTGTACACTTATTTCATTGATAGACCCATTAACAGCCATCCATGTACACTACATGCATCTTTTAACCTGCTTTAGTTCTTCCTGTGCCATAAGATGTGGGTAATTCCAGTTGAAATACACAAAACTGATTTGAAAAATAAATGTAACCATAAATGTAACATGAAAGTGGTCAATTTGATGACTGTCTGTAAAACCCCATTTGCAAACAATATTAGTGAGTTTCAAAGAGTAATACCATAAACGTAACACAGGAGTGGTCTGAACACCCTCACTTGCAAGCTATGTTAATGTTAGTCAGGATGTTAGCTTGTAATATCATTAATGTTTTTATGAGAGTGGTCAATGTGCAAGTACATTAACACTTCAAACATTATTCCATTGCCAATACATAGTGCAAAGATTACATTCACGTTGCATCGGAGAGTAGATAATTTGTAAGCAACACCATTTACATTACATCTTACAAGTCATTAGGTCACAAGCACTTCTTGTGGTACAAAAACATAGTAGCGTTCAAGTGGGTAATGTGGAAATTAAAATATCTAAAACTTCATGTTTTCCATCAACACAAAGATCACATTTCAACCACACACTACGTTTTGTGAGTTTATAACATTTTCATTTTCATATTGCTTACTTCCTAAAATTCATAACTCCCCTCTCAATCGTTCCCTAAAATAAAACATGTGTTTCATATTTTATCCTGAAAAGTTATACTTTTAAAATGTAACACAGGACTTCTCTGAAATTGATCATTAAATCCAATAATTACTCCACATATATTCAAATCACATATATTGCCTTGTGTAAGACAAAAGTGCACATGGCCCCTGGCTCCATTCATGGCTTCCAACTAAAGGTAATAATGTAGGCTTCTACAATGAGTTAAACATGACTTGATTTATAACTGATGGCTGTGTTACTTAATACTAATAAAGATTAATATAACTTGCTGTTTCCGGAATATCAGACTTCCGCAATAGCCAGATTTGTGTCACTAAAGAACAAGGGCCATATCTTATACAAGATAGAAATCTATTTTCTTCTTTAAAGGATTATGTTTTCATGTCTGGTCTATTCTTATCTTATTGAACTGTTATGAAACTCCATAATCCTTTTCTTATCTGAAAGCGGTAAACAAATATGTTATAGACTTCAACAACAAAAATGCATTTATTTGCATTAGAAGAACTCCCGACCATAAAAACCACTGAGTAATAACTGATATAACATTCCCTTTAAAAAATGTTACGATTAGAGTAACAAACCCCATTTTAAGAGGCACTACAATATACTACTGTTGGATGGTATGGGTAATTATTATAGTGTTACATCTTTTCAGGCTCATCCATTGCACCCACATCACTATGTCATCCTGAATTGACCAGCCTTTTAAATATATATTTACCAGTGAACACTCACTGCCTGGCATCCAGTCACTATTTTGATAATCAGATTTTCTTAGCTGGACAAACAAAAATGCTTGTTCAAAACCTAGCCCTGTAAATGCACTAAAGATAATAGGATGAATGAAGCTCTTATTGAATATTATGTTATTGATATAGCAGCTTGTACATGAATCCTTGAAATTGTTGCATGAATATGACAGAGGTCAGAATATTTCTACAGAAAGTATTTTTAAGTCCTAATATACTTCTTATGCTTGCATTTCTTTTTCAAACAAAAACTTTTAAGTTGTCATTAAGTGAAACTTAAAACACAATATTCTCTAAAAGCGACTAATAATGTATCAGCTCATCGAGAGCTGCACTGCTAAACTGAGCCATTGCAGTCAATACCAATTTAATCCGGCTAGAACTTCAAGAGCAACATTTTAACATGAAATGCAAACATTTTGCAACCGTTCCATACATCTAAGGAAAACAAAAAGTTTGATCACAATTTAAGATAAATAAGCAATTGTCTGATTATTAATGTCATTACACATTTAAAACTCATACTTCAAACGCAATACATTGCCATTGAATTGATATATAGGAGGAGATACTGAATCTTTTATCAGGTCAATGACTTGTGTATAATCATCGTTCAACATACCCCATAATCTATTCTATCTTATTCTATATTTTTTTTTACCTATGAATATCTTCCCCCGGCTTTGTTGTTGTAAATTTGAATGATAATTATCTTAACAAGTCTATCCCTTCAAAACATGGATACACTTGGTTGACTTTCATAAAAGCAACTGTGCATACTTTCTGTGAATATGTCAATCACCTATTTACTAAATTAACTATCAAAACTGCATTAATAATGCTCCGTACTTTTCATTAAAACTTTATTTGATTCTGCATTACAACTAACACATTAGATAATTGGTTTTACTCCAAATAACAGTTTCAAATTTAGAAGGAAACAAATATAGGCTAAAAAATGAGATATGTAAAAAATCAGAGAAAAAGAAGCAGAATGATTTCATAAATGCGGTAATTCCATTTCCAGAAACTAAAACCATTCCAAGTTGTTTACACATTTCTTAAAATTCCTATTGTGTTTGATTGCAAATTACGAGTTGATACCTACAAATATCATCTGATTTACATTGGCACCCATATGGCTTAATCCCAAAGGATGTATTACTTAAATCATAGTGAAACTTTATTCCGTAAACAAGTATAACATATCTTTATCAATTTCATAAACCTATGTCTATATTAAGCATGTTCCATCATATTTTCATGATCCATTTTACATCTCTATTTCAAAAATAAACCAAAACAATCTAAATATATAAACACTTTTAATTGGTAAGTGTGTGTTTTCCAAACATGTTTGCAACAGCCTGGATAAAAACAAAGTGTGGGAGTTAATTAAATTTTTACGCCATCATGAAGTTCAATGACCAAGTCCAGCTGACCAAATTGTTACAAGGGTCAGCGTACGACATACCTGAGTAGTGTTCACATGCACACACAACCTTTCTTTATGTAGGCATTTTAAATAGGAAAACTAGCTTGTAGTTTTTTGGACAAACTTAAAACAATTGAGGATAGCACTGGGAATATTACTAGGACGGTGATATTCATGGAAAATGTTATCTACCAAAGAGAAAGCAAAATGAACTCACAAACAGCTACTTGAAGCTTCTAGTCAGCTTGCATAATCAAATAATGATTATTTTTCAAAAATTGAATTTAAAACATTTCTATCAACATTACTTTTTTATACATATGTTAGAAATAACTTTTGCAGTACATGATTTTGTTTGAATCCATAAGATATAATTTCTCTTAAAAAAAAAAAAAAACAAGCATTATACTCCTGGCCAAGAAATCTCAACAACAAAAATTCTCAAGACATGCTACTTTTTAACAAATTTATCTCCCCTCTTTGATGATACCGTGAATGACACATTGCGATTGATGCATCATGTGTACATACAGACGCAATGTTTGATCTTGAAATCACCTGTTTGGATTTGTATGGGCTCACTGCGTAGAAAACTAAAACTGGATTGGTACAGTACCTCCAAAATCAAGGTCAAAAAGGCAATGTAAAACTGTATGTATATAATATAAAAATATAGCTTCAGGATTTATGAGAGAATCAGTCAGTCAACATTCAGCTTCCAACCACTGATGACGGAGATTGGTATCTCTGAGAAATATTCGGTCAAAAAGGTGAGTGTTGTTGAATAGGTTTTAAATTATTTTTTATAAAAATATGTAATATAGCATAACTTTCATGTTTGAGCAAGGTGTATAAGCTGAAACAGCGATTAGAGCAAAAAGTGCCCAAATGCACCAGTGTAATTGTTGAAACATAGTGTAAACAATGGTAAATTGAACTGTGCATTTTGTTTTTTTAACGAGAGTGCATTTGCAAACATTCAATACATGCAAATCAATTAATTAATAAAGTCTCAGACTCAGGGGAAAAACCTGTTATTCAGGACATGATTTTTACTTAAAAAAACAAAAAACTGTTTAACTATGAAAAAAGTGGTAGGAAAAACTACCATCAAGAAGGGGAAAATTTAGCATTTCTTGCCAGGACATAAGGGTGTTTTTTTTTAAAGCAAGTATTAGTATTAGTATAGATGTTGAATATGACAAATCTGGATTTGAAAGGCATTCGCGCTGATCTATTTTAATCCCAATCTACCCCTCTAATCTGAAACAGTCTGGCCCACTGAGACTGACTCTATTTTCAAAGCAACATCAGTTACATGTTGTGCAATCTTCTTGTATTAGATATGATGTGATTTCTATTTTCTCTACTTATCATGCTTACGGCTTGGGAAGGGAAAAGGCCTAAAGTAACACACACTGATTTACAGCTTCAATCTTTCAGTTTCTTATATAAATGTTTATCTTTTTGACACTTACAAATGTCAACATGTGTTTTAACACTTACTTTTCCACAAGGTTTGCGAAGCACCCTAGTAGCTCAGACACACTGCTTTTAAAAGCAGTTGTAGATTTGAAAATGAAATTGTTAATTTGAATACTAAAAGCCAATTACTTTTGTTTATTTCATTAAAACTTTTATTATTTCAAGCTACTTGTTGGTAAATGAAATATAAAATAATAAGGCTATTACAGGCAATTATTTACACTTGCTTGAATAAAAATAACCTATAAGAACTAATCACTTCCAAAATATTATCTTATACTTCAGGAAGCTCTATGACGATTTGCAACGCAAGAAACGATTGATGTCACTTCAAAATGCAAATGACTAATATGTAACAGTACGAAGCATAAGCATTTATACAAAAAGCTATAACACCATTGGCACATATTCTTTCATTTACCAAATAAATATTTACAAATACATTCCATTAAATTTTTACAAATTTTCTCATTAAATTTGTTTAAAGACAAACCATTTCACTGTAGTTTTAAATAAAGTTGTTTTCATAATCAAACTGATATATTCTGGTTACAGGTGTGAGGAAAAACATTTAATAGAATAAATAAGAGAATAAGATGTGAAATACTGTGAAATACTTTAATTTTACAGACACTTTATTTCACGTATTTAATTTAAAAATTTCTCATTGTAAAATGTTTAGTTTTCACAAGTATTTAATTTCACAAATTCACATCCAGCACGAAATTATGTAGTTGTACAGTAGGATAATATGGGACAGTTTAAATTTTGAACATCCAATTTGGATTATTAAATTATTACATGTGTAGAAACAGCAATGTTATCAAATCAGTTTTATCAAATACTATTCATTCTAATCAAATAAGAAGCATTGCTATTGTTCTACATAAATGTCATGCCTTGGGGTAATTCCTAATGTTATTTATCAATGTTTGTGGGAGTCCTCGAGTTATCAAATATGAAGCATTATGGCATTATTGATGAAGTGTATATTCAATTTTACAGTTTGGGTTGTCACTTGGTAAAATTACTTGGTGTAAACTGAAGGATGTGTGACATGCTTAATTAAAACTAAATACCCTGACACTAAACACTCATTAGAGTCCTGGAAGACTTGGTATTTTTGAAGCAATTTTCTTTCAATTTGAAAAAAAAAAATTACAAACAGGAACAGATGAGGAAAACAAATTTAGATTGTCAAATGGGCGTGTTAACTAAAACATGTTTATTGGTTTAAATGTAGCTTTAGACTGAAATTCAATTTTCCTGCAATATCAAGGGGATCCTTCTCTCTCCCTTACCTCCTATTCCACTATAATTTACATGCAATAAACTTTTCTATTTCCATTCTTCGTTTTTTCTGCCCAAAAGTAGGTCATCACATTGATTATTCAAATAACCCTCAAAACTCTGACATGTTTTGTCACATAGAAACTTAAAAATTCATTTCCATTAAAATATAAAAAGCATACAATAATAAATTGCATTTCTTTTTCACCAGTTCCTCTCAATACACCTGTCATATTTGTAAAAACGTGCAAATTAATGTATATAATACTTTGATGATCGTTATCCTACACTTTCCTCATTCCAAAGTATGTAATAATATATTTTATAAAAAATTTACCATTTACAAGATTCACATCTCTCAAAAGCCTATGTCATGTAATATTCATGAACTACTTATATCAAGGACCAAAATATTTGTCTTTGAATGGAAATCAAAATGTGCAAATGCTTGAATACTTCCATGATTATTATCCTGAACAAACCTGATTCCAAATGTTTCATACTTTGCAATTTACAAGATTAAGATCATTCAAAAACCTCCCTATAATGAAATATTTATGATATAGTTATTTTAAGAACCAAAGTATTTGGTTTTGGTAGAAAATCAATTCAAATGCACCTGGTATAGTGAGTTAACCCACATTATTAACAGATAAAGTCTTTCTTTTTCAAAATTCAAAAAATTTCCTCAGGCAGCTGCACCTTTATAAATGACGTAAAACTATCAAACCACATTATACCTATCAAAACTTAGAATGTGATCATATTCATATTCCAGGTGCCCTGATTATATTACTATAAACCATCTACAACAGCTGCTAATAAATTAATGAATTAGTATATCAAATCATGAAACTTTTCTTGAATTGAATTAAAAATGAACAAGTCAATTGTCTAAGCCATGATACAATGCTTTATAATTTCTTCTATAATATGTCATAATTTTACTTTTGGTCCTATGCAATCAGCTCGTAGCTGCAGTTGGCCCACATTAATGTATCCCATCTCTTATTTATATTCGTACCTATCGTGTTTAGTAATAGCTCTTTCTACTTTGAGACGTAACACTAGCGACTTGTCCTGGATAACGATTCTTTTCCCTACATCAATAATGCAAAACATCCACTATGTGATGAAATTGAACCACAGGCTATTTTCAGACTACAAACTTTATAGGTATTCTTCCTACAAACCAATTGGTCTCATACGGATATATATTTTGCCTCAATGTTTTGTAATTTTGCGGACTTGCAAGTCCTTTACTCATATAGAATCCCCTGTTATTAGGTTTCTCTAAATAGCGTATTTTCAAAGTAAATACATCACCACATCTTTATACTTTGTATGGGGAGCTTGAAAAACGAAAACACAATTTTTTTGCAAAAATCTCAATCTTAAACAGGAAACAGTGAGCTTTATATACACTGAAAGGAAAATGTGGCAAATTTAAATTATTCAGTGATCCAATCTATAGAAAGTTACAATACACCTTGATCAAGAGTGAACCGAGTGCAATAGACTGCAGAAAATGAAAGACACATTTCATTTTGAATGTACTTTGTAACACAGAAATGGATATGATAAATTTGATACTGTGATATGATAAATTTGATACTGATACTAACTTGTGCACATTTTCAACTCAAAATGTGAAAACCAATATCTTTGTTCATTAAAAAAAATATATTGCCTGTCACATAAAATTCAAAATCTTTACTAGCCCAATTTGCGTAAGCATGTAACTTTACGTCTTTGTCGCTCTAAAGCTTACCATAGAAATAACTAGGAAAATTGTTTACTTTACAAAACTGGTCAACTTGAATCATCTTCCTTTGGCAGACCTACATGTAGTTACTTATTTCCATCATCCAAACCAAAATATCAACTACCAATATCCCTTTTCCCCCACCCACAATCTGTTTATTTATTCAAACTCATACATACCTATATACATCCAAGCCATCAGATGGTTGAGAAAGTTGTCAACAACATGAAAGAAAAAAGAGAACATTAATATACAATTAGAAATTTTGACATTTTGACAAACTGTTGCATGACAGACTATAAAATTCTCAACAATTTGATAATGTCACTGCTGTGTAAGTTTGTTTTCACTTTATTTCCTGCTGAAACCTAAATGTTATACTTTTAGAATTCATGTACATTTATTTCCACAAAATCAGATAATCTTGAAACTGTTACAGATTAACCACAATCAAATATTTCACTCTGTCTGTTTACAAACGGGTATCAAAATGAGTGGACCAGTTTCCAAGGTACAGTGATAGAATAATAGTGCTCAGAAAGACAACTAAGAGCAATTTTACAGTCAAATATCCATTCTATATTTCTGTGCCATTTCATTGGCATTTCAAAATAACAGCCCTTTCAAGGAACACCTCAAATAGATGGGTTCAAATACTTTTGATACAGCTTGTTAACTTCGAAGTACAGTTACTACACACAAAAATGATGAAATATCCTCAAATGCAATCAAAATACCATAACAATTGAACTATTGTCTAAAAAAACACCCCTGGGACATGGACAAAATAATATGACAAAAGAAACAGAAGTAAGCTTCAAAATCTCTTTTTTCTGAAATGTTGACACAATCAAGTTTGCCATGGTAATAAGACAAGTTACAGTTACAGACACTCTTTTTTGTTCATACACTTCCTTTCCTCCAGTCTGTCTAGAGAATGTACACATTTTTTATTTTGTGCATATGAAAAATACCCTATAATGCAGTACAAAATGAATGTTGATGTTTAAAATCCTTTCAAAATAATGAAAAGGTAAGATGCTAATCGAAACAAATTGAACTATACTTTTAAACATGTTTAAGGTACTACCTCAGACCAAGACATATATCATTGATGTTAATTACATGAAATGCTCTTAAAAATCATGAAAACCTCACATAACTGCTCAAGAGGTTTCATCCCTTGCTATCCCCATTCTGATATATTTGGGCACCATACGCAAAGTATCATTAAAAACAATAATGGTTATTTGTGTTGGTTCTAGTCAAACTCAAAATAGAAAAGCTTTCCAGTCAAAAAATAAAGATTCAAGAAAAACACATCTAGACGATGTATATATTATAAAGCAACACAAATAAATCTCTTTAGCCTTAAAGCAAATGTCAACAGATACCAAAATTATTCTACAAAGAGAGCTTTTATCAGCTAACTTACACATTAGCCTCAATCTTATATCAGAAAGTGAAATTATGTTCTATTTTCCCTTTCTTAATATTTATTTTAATCTCCTTACTAGGAAATAGCAAACAGGGTACACATTTTGCGAGCTAATTTTCCACATTGCAAGCAGGCAGCATTCGTAATTTGGAAAGGGCTCAGATAAAAGAGGTCAATAATACTTGAATGTCTGGAAAATTCACGTCCATGCATAAATATCTATTCGTATAACTTTGCGTCTGCTTCAAGGTGCATTGTTTGATTTGTTGGTCAAGATGGATTTCTTCTTCACTTTTAGAATATTCACTTCTTGTAAAGAAAAAGAAAATAAGCGATAAAACATTTTTCTCAACTGCAATTAACCAAGCCAGCTCTTTACCGGTTTGCATTATAGTAATAAAGTATTGGTAATATCCATTTAATGACTATAACAACTGTACAACTCGACCAAGTATTCTTGATTAACAATTGTGACATTACAAAGATGAATTAATCTAACAAACAGATACCTATTACCTACCCCACATATACCTATTACCTATACCACACCTTCTTCCCGTTTTCTTTCATGGGGCATATTCAAATGGAGACCTTTAAGACAATTTAGACTGTACAGTTACAATGGATAAGGCAGTTTGACAAATCTACATAAAATCTCTACTATACTCTTCCTGTGCTATCTTTTTTACCAAAATTGTTCAGGTACATACAGATGCAAGTCTTGTGTCAAATCTTGCTAAAATCAATTAAATAGTGTTGAACAGTGCAGTCTTAATTGGTGGGTACCATAAACTAATCCGCAGTTGCCTCACAAAATATAACGCAGAAGGTACACAACACACTTCCATTAAAAATAAAGCCAATTCATTTGAAATATATACTCCATTTGTACTAGCCTTATCTGAATTCTTGGGATGGTGTATTGGTTCTATTGCTTTAATTTGAAAGACATAATTTTCACAACATTTCTATCCCTCTATATCTTCCCTATCCCTCCCTATGCAACCAACATTAAGAAAAAATCTAATTGCCACAAATTGGTCTGGACTATGGAGATTGCATTGTGATAGCAAACTAACCTGACAATAATAAGGATCTCCTCACAGTGTGCTAGCTAGATCTGCATGTATTCATAGGGCTACCACCTTCTTCATCAGAAGACCAAATGTTCTAAAGCCAACCAACACAAGACTTTACAGGGCTTTTGGTTGTTATTGTTTGTTTATATATATTTTTTTTTTGGGGGGGGGTATTTTTGCTAACAATGTATAAATAAACAAGTTTTAAGGCCAGATTCGCTGCTTCAACTTTTACAATGGGGGTAAAGATAGACAAAATAAAGTGTGAGTTTGATATCACACTTTTGGCAGATAGATCCGATTAGTATTTTTTCCGGATTTCTTTATCACAAATGCACAACAATATAAGATTTGGACCCTTATCTATGCCATAATGTAATCCAGAGATAACAATTACCAGACCAGTATTATAATAATGAAATGGTTGGACACCTTTTTCTAAGCATTAAGAATTGTTTGAAGTACATGAAGCCAGTTGTTGCTAATGATAAGCACTAAGTCTCTTAACATTTGAATGTTGCAACATGCATTTTTTAATTTGTATGCTGTTGGCAGCTTTAATCCCGGGCACCAAAGGCAATGCATATATCCGGATTTCCCAAATGCACACTTAAAGTAATCTCTATATTTCCTTATAAGAAAACTCTCTAAGTATCAAGGAAGATATGCACGCTTTGGGCATGGTGATCCTATTGCTACTGGAGTTGATAACTTTACGCTGGCATTTGAAAATTATACTCCACTAAATCAGGAGGTTTTTGATTACAACAATTGCGAGACAATTTTATTCGGTTAAATCTTGTACTAAAGTAACGAAACCATAACTCTCAAGATTGTTATATTGTGCTCAACTTACTTGAAATTCAGAATTTCAGCCAACTGTTTCAATTAAATGCTGTAATTCTGAAGTAAAGCTGAATTTTAATTGCTTGGATTTGCAATTTAGCCTAAATTTTGGGCACTGCGATTTTGAAGCTCATTTTACTCCATATGCAAAAGTGTGTGCAATAACAATGCTGCAATTTTATACTTAGATGCATAGGTATGTATATAAAAAAGTTAACTTTGAATATTTTAAGTGGTATGTTTAACCATTCAGGCTGCTCCCCCTGTGTGTTACATTATCCCACTATCTTATGCAAAATAGATTAATGGAAGCATCTAATCTCTCATCTAATGGAGTCAGTAACCTTGAAGAACATTCAAACTTTGTCAGAATGCTTTCTAGCAAATTTCTTTGCACTAATATAAATTCCATAGGTAATGTTATATCTTTTCAAGATTTTGAGCTTGTTCTATAGTGTATATGAGACCAGACTAGTAGTAATGTCATTTCCGGTAAAAACAGCGTCTCTTGATGCACGCCCACGTTATGCTTGCGCCATACCTAGTTGCATTACAAAATGCACGCGAGAGTTAACAAGGCCCAATAAATAAAGCGGCACGCATGGACAAACGCAAACACATTCACACCAATCTAATCTCGGGAAACACTTTAATTTGGTAAAGTTTTCCATATTTTATCTAAAGTCCATCTAAGCAAAATTTTAAAACATACTGCCTTGATCCTACATTTCTCACATGACTGCTTCTAGATGAACAGAGCATCCAGGTGTATTTTTGTCTCTTTCCAATTTTCAAAAAGCTATTTGTGTTTCTTAAATATGTGGCATCTTGACAGGATTAAGTGAGACCCTGTGTCCATTTTTCATTATTTTCAGGGCCTTCTATTCCTCAATTGCTTCACTCGTATCATTTTTTATCACACCAGTAAGAAAAACATCAAAGGATGCCGAACGTAAGGATGGGTCCGTATCTACCTAGTGAGCGCGTATCGGACGCATTATATCTTGTCAGTGAGTGCGCCCAAGTCCTAAATACGGTCAAATGACGCGTAAACAGCCGCTGCGTGTCGGTTGTCAGGGGCAC
>JAUMTS010233301.1:0-14885 GCA_032273385.1 Ophiopholis aculeata | reverse complement strand
TTACAACCTGTATCTCTTCCTTGTTGTTACTTGGGAAACCTAATCGGGACAATAAACGCACGGCTATCCGTGTCGTTTTGGCAGATACATGCGTGTATTTCTTCTCCTGCTGCTTGTAAGGATAGGTTGGTACCAGTAAGGTGAAAGGTCATGTGTACGAGTAGTTTGGTGTTGTACATCTTGCAGGTGTACTTGGGGAAACTTAATAGTGAAAAGAAAACGCACGGCTATCCGTGTCGTTATGACGAATACATGCATGTATTCCTCCTCCTCCTGCTTCTTAGAATAGGTCGTTCAGAGGGCAAAGTTCACGGCTATGGACACCTTACTTAAGTGTGTTGTACTACGTGCAGGTGCAAATTATGTGACAAAGCTTGACTCGTGTGTATAGCACGTGAAGAAGATGGGTTTAATTTTTCATGTACAATAGGAATTCAAATGATATATATGAGGCTCTTATTTTAATAGGCAGGGTTTAAATAACAACTTCAGAGACACTGTGCATGAAGCCCTGATTAAGAACACAAATTTCAGTCTATTAACACTCTTTAATAAGACATGAAACGATATAAATTAATTTCAAAGTCTTTTCCCGCAAGCTGATTTCCCCAAATGCACCTATTGCTTTACTGACTGTTTAAAGCGTTACTCGTAAACATACATGAGGTACTATTGAAACAGATCATTTCTGTACTAATTTTCAGACATTTTGCTACAGGTTAACTGGCTTTGAGAACAATTTGCTTTTTAATATAGGGTACATGTTCAACAATGATTTCAATCTGAAAGTATGAAAGCATTTTTGATCCTTTATGTTTCAAGGAACTTACTTGTGAACATGCTTAATATTGTTAGACTTGGTATACTGGTACGTGTATTTAATTTTACACATTTGTTCTGAACACTGTTAACAGCACATAATGATTTTGTAAACCTAAAATGTAAATTGTGTTACTCCAGGGTGCCAATTTATGTACGCTGTGCTTTTATCGTGGATAAATCATCCGAATGAATCATATCTACTAAAATGTAATTGAGAAACCAGAAACACTCAGACTCTAGGCAATATCGCTAAAAAGACTAAAAGAAGACGGAGCGTTAAGAAGAAAAAAGAGTATCTCCAATTTACGGAAATCTATCATCGGAAGTAAGTGAATGGAAACCACGCTATCATCCTATATGTATATACACGATCGACAAATGTAACAACAGCAGTCGAATGAGTGCAAGATAACACTATGGGCCAGGATTCGATAACACTACTAAGTATGTGCGTAGCACCTTAATCCAAGCCTAATGCTGGCTTATTACCTTGGCATTGCTAAGGTCAGAAACTCTACACTACCAGTCGGTGTGGCTTCCAGGGGAATGGTTATGGTCCGGGGGTAATTAGAGTAGAACTGGGGACACCCAAACCAATGTTTTTCTTCAGTGACGAGTCGGGCGCGGTTTGTGTTGTGTGCGAAGATATTAAAGAAAGAAGAGAAGTTTGTGGGAGACAAGGGGAACTACCTCGCAGTTTGTAGAGTTTTATGAAAAAATATAATGGGTTTTGATTGAGACAGGTAGGCAGGCACCTGGGGGTACAGACAGGTTCAGTGGAGAAATGGTTTATGATAAAAGACAAAATACTTGAACATGGTATTACCTGAAAATGAATGATTCTGAACTTCATTATAGTGAATTTGAATTTCTGCTTAATTTTGTGTGACTAATCTGTTATGTTGTTTAGGTTCCTTCGCTCATGCCAGGATTTGAACACAAGTAATATGCTGAGATGAAGCATATGCCATGCAATTCCTGAAGTTGTTGTTTGGTTCGAACCAAGATTTTGTTAGAAATGTCATAATGAATTGGCTCAAATTGACGACTCAATGTGTTTGTCCCCACTACTAGTATGTGGAAGGTGATCAACAATGACCAATTTTCCATGGATCGCTGTATCCAGAGTATTACACCCTTTCACGGATACAAGAGTGTGCATGCTATTTTGGCGGCCATTTTAAAATGCGAGTAAACAAACATTTTCGAACACTGAAAACGGAGTAAAAGTGGTGAAGTTAATTTAAAATAATATAAAATATGAAATAAAACAAAGTTTGAAAACATCAAATAAAATCGCGTCAAATTATTCTAAAATTGCGCAAAATATTATTAAAAATATGTTTGTTTACTCGCAATTCAAAATGGCGCCGTAACCGTGAAAGGGTGTATTGCTAAAGTACCAAGCAGCGAGGGCGAAGCCCGAGAACCAATATGAGAAGCCCTGAAATTAAGCCCAGTAAAAATCCCTTTCAAATGCATCTGCTGAGACACATTTTAGATTACAAAGTATGTCTTGGTACAAATGTACATAAAACTAAAACTTCATAGCTGTGGTACAAGTGCGGTTTTGCAATTTTATTAATTCTAGAAAGCGTTAGGTTTTAATTGGCTTGTAATCCATCAATCACCTGCCATCCTATTGACTGTGTATTTTTATTACTCAATTTAATTGTCCAGCTGATAGTATAATTACCCCAAGTGCAATTAAATTTTGTCTCTTAATTATGTAAATCCAGTGATCATAGCCGTGACAGTGTTTGTGTGTGAATTAGCTAATTTGTAGGTATTTTGGTTGTGAAAATAGGACTAGATCGCAGTTCGCTTGAATAAATACTGAGTGTTGAGTTTGTTTGCTCTGCTTAATTTTGTGGAAGTGAAGACTGGTTAAGAAAACGTGAACATTCAAAATGCTGTGAAATTTGCCACTTACTCGAAAAATAACAACATGCGTGGGTTGTTGCAGTGCCTTAATTTAATGGCACCGTAAACATGGCGTTACATGTAGATACACATAGGGCTGACATTACTTGTCACACACTGCGAGAGAGTCGGCAGCTAACCTGATTACATTGATATTATTGGTAATCGTGGATTATTTCATGGCTAATTAGTCGTCGTTAAGTTTATCGGTGAGCTGCAAAACCTTGAATGAAACATGTCAATATCATTCTTGATTAGGGAATAATGATAAATGATGGCATTTAGAAGGAGCTCGTGCTCCGAATAAAGCACATTAAAATAATTGTGGCATAAAGAGTTGTTTATTTTTCTTTCTGCGTGGAACCTGAATGCAGGTGATCAAATTAGCCACACATTGCGAGTGGGATGTGTGAATGGGCAAAATATAATACGGCTTTGTTTTTAAGAATACAAAGCAGTGATTACAGTACACCTGTTTATTTTTTTATTTTTCAGAACTTGTCCTTATTCGGGACATTTGAACTGTTTGTTTGAAATAAAGTGTATTATGTGCCTTTGTTTACATTTTATCGTACATATTCTCCTACCTAATTTTCTGACATAGTAATTTGATTGCATGTTTTGTTGATATTCTGAATCAAATGGATTAGCTTCATTCAAGTAACAAAAATCCTACCTTAAAACATTAATAAAACGAGAGAAGTGAGGTAAAATCAAGCGACTCTATAAATATTGAAAATTGCAGGTTTTCCCTCATTTTTTCACTGTGAAGTGTTCCTGGTTGTTTAGTGTTGTGCAAACACAAGATGTGGGTTATAGACCTGTATATCCCCGGGCTGCGTCAAAATTAACTTTTTTACGACGATCAGCATTGTTCAAGTAGGCACAATATCAGCTGTATCGCTCTTATATTTCTCTCATTGACTGATATTTATTGGAAGTCACTGTCCTGATTGTACTAAAAAGGTTCTGAAATCGAGAAATAATTTCATGACATGATAGCCGTTTTGTAATAATTTTGATTGAAAGCCAAGTTGATTAGAAGTGTTCTATTTACCAATAATACCGTGGATAAAAATAAATAAAAAAGAGCAGGGAGAAAAATATGCTGTTCTTTCCTATTTGTTTAGGGCAAAATGGTGTTGAGCCAGGAATAATCTGCAATTCAAATGGGTTTAATTTTAGTAGGATAGCATAATGGAAGCAAAGTATTAGAAAAATTAAATTAAATTTGTGGCACATTGTGCATCACTATTTTGATTTTGTGAATAATTTAGTCATCAATAGTTTTGAGAAATTGTTGCTGCGAAAAAGCACCCATCCTCTACTTTTACTGAGGGTTGTTACCAATAGGTTGTCAAAATGCTTTGTGACCCGGTCGTCTAGGTAACATCAGTAGGTGTATTTTTTCACTGAAGATTTCTTCAGGTACTCAAAACTACCATTCAAAAAAGTAAGTTTATAAACTTGGATGTTCAGGTCCATCTGCATACATACAAATGAATATTTGGTAAACGATGTTCAATGTTCAGAAAATGTCCAGACTCAAAATGGAAAAGTTTGAGATCAGCTAACTAACAAGTTATACAATTTTGTGAACAGTTTTGCCATTTTGTGTGGAATTTGTGTTTGTGGATATACATTACTTTGTCTGTTGGCATTTCTCTCACCTGTGTTTGTTTAGTAAAAACCTCCACGTCACATTGATTAGGCATTTGACAGGTACGTACCAGTAAAATCAATTTGAGATTGGGAATAGCTTGACCGACTTGATATTAATGCGACAGGATAGTAGGTTAAAGCATTGCCATTTTGTGACACATTCATAAACGTGATCCGCTTACATATGTTTGTGTTTTGCTTTTCGACATCCAATACGACTTGGTCACACATTATTCTATCCATGGTTTTGCTGTAGGCCTTGCTACAAACATACAACTCTACCATTTTCCCCTAGAGGTCGTTTCATAAAATCCGTGACCGGCATAGATTTAGTATCATATGAACGCTGTATGATCAATCTGTGAATCTCTTTTAGACAGCTTACGTATTTTAGATAAGGAATGCCACGGGACATTACCAGCCGTGAAAGAGTGAGAGAAAAAGGAAGGTTGAATAGAAGGAAATCATTTGAAATCATATCTGATAGTCAAGAGGAGATCTCTAAAAATATGGCACCAGTTTTCGGTGTATTTAGCCCGAACAATACAAGTAATATGTGAAAACGATTGTCCAAGGGCATAATAGAACCTAGCAATTTAATTTGAATTGTTGGCAAAATGAACATATTCGATATAAAAAATTGTTGGCAACTCAATCTGAGTAATTGGAGCTAGGTTGGTTGGTATAGCTTTGCGCAACCCAAAGCCAGAAATCTGTAATGTATACTGACCGACCTCGGGCGAGCGGTGTTACTACAGCGCCAGAGTCATTACATAGGATTTTGTCAGAAATTTAATGATCTAATGCAGAAAAATGCGAGTAAGAGGTGGTGACCCTTGCGCGACTCGACCATACAAACCAAACAAAAAACAGGCTTATCTTGCAAAAGATGCTTGTTAATTTCTATTCACTGTGGCTGTGAGAAGTGTGTATATGTCGGGAACTGAAAATTAAACTTTAGTCCAAACAAAAGGGTCTTTTTGCGAGTCACTTGGTCTGTGTATTATGCCTTTGGTTTAGACGTGTATTTGGCCAACCTTGTTAGCCCTGGGACTGCTTGTATAGTGAACGTCTAGAAGAATTGGTGTTGGAAAAGAAAGACGTAACTAAATTAGAGTTAGATTAGAGGAATGATGACAGTGAGCAATAAATGAGCTTGTGTTTTGCCAATTGTTGTTTCCGAATTGATTCCAATTCTCTTTATATAGCACCTTAGTGATTTATAGATTGACTGACATTGATGCAGCGTGCGAAGAGTTAATAATCGGCAAAATATCTGCACAATCGAGTGCCGGCAGCAAAAGCCAGTGAGACAGATGGTTAGTCGCTGGCTCTGTATATTTGCTTGCAACGCTCGTTTGGCTGAGTTTGTTACCTGAGGCCCCGTGATTACAGTCTAATGGAGTTGCTGCAGTGTACTGCGACTCCGCCTTTACCAAGCAAAGCCCCGTGTAGCTAGCGCTCGTCGTAGCTCGCTCGCAAGAAAGCTATGAGGAAGTCACCGTGCTCAAGTTGACTTGAGACAGCTGCCGTTTTTGTTTCGCGCCCAGGAGCAAAAACCCAAGCGTTAATCAATAGTTGAGCGGAAATTTCTTCTGTTACTACTCTGCATTGGTTTCTTAGTCAAATAATTACTTTTACTCAAATGGCACCATATCTTGTGTTAAATGGCAGAAAACAGAGAGAGAAATGTTAGAAATAGTAGTAGGAGGAGAGATGGGAGGAAATATTGGTACGCACAAGTTCAGAGGGCTTGCTAAACAAACTCAAAATGGGTTAGGCAATAAAGCATCATCAAGTAGCGTGCAGGAAATTTACAGTCTAGCTACATCTCAATTGATCCAAGGGAGAAGAAAATGAGAACAAATGTGAGAAAAAAAGTAGACGACGAAGAAGAATATTGGATTGTGGGGATTTTTGTTGATCAAGCGACTCCTATGTCATATCGTCACATTGGCAATTCGGTATCGATTTATTGATTTTGAGCTTGTGATAATATTTGCTCTGCTCTCTCATGGATGAAGGGAGAAGAGGAAATTAACAGACAAATTGGTTATCTAAATCGTGCTAGGGTCTTTGTACAGGGAGAAACTATTTGACTCATTTAAGGGGATCAACGAGTCTAGTCGTCATTCCCCCTTTTTTTCTCTGAGGCTCAAGGTATATGGTTGAGAGAGTATAACCTGTTTGGGTTGCTACAAAGTGCAATTATCTGCCATATAATCTGGTTTTCTGGTGCCTAATGACACACGTTATACAATGCAGAGCGATTGCTAATTTCATTTGCGATCCATGGATGGCCCATGGTAAACGAAACGAGAGATGAGATGCACACGACTCAGGTAAAGATACACCCCCTGGCCAAATGTCGCAGGGAAAAGTCCTCGGGGCTTTGTAAATCTAAAGGTTTGATGTAACCAGACTGCCACTCAAATTCAATTTGGACGACAGAGGGCCGTCACTGAGCATCCTGATTGCTTCAGAAATTGGATTTAGCGCAGTGTCCCTGGGCCTGACTAACCAGCTTTGTAGTGATTTTCTCTATTGAGCAGGAAACAGATCCCGGGCAGCTGTTTAGTCTTTCGCTCCATTCCTCCTTTTTATTCCCTCAATTACGGGCAGATTTTACCTGCTTAGTTTTTGCCGTCTCATTGAATAGACTGGCCTGTAATAACCTTAGCATTGGATTCAATTGGTTACTATCAGTGTTAGTAGGCAAGCTTGCTTTAGGCATACCACTGGTTTGCATAGTCATCTCCATGGCGATCGCCATGGTGATCTCCCAGCAGCCTTTATGCGTTCTATTCAACTTCCGTCTTGTAATATAAAAGATCATAATGCTTTGAGGAAAGTACTATGATAGATAGTAATAGCCGGCTGGTGGTTCTTTTATTTGATGAACTCTAAGAAAATGATGTTGAATACCATAAACAGCCCAGCCGGCCATTTTTGTACGTGCACTCTATTTAGATTTAATTTATAAGGTTTAAGCAACTCATTTCACTTTCTGGGAAGTAAATTGGCCTTTCAACATAATAAATTGCCATCTTCCATTAGATGCAAGTTGTGCTATATACTGACTTGAGAATTATGTACCAACACCTTGTTCTTGAACCTTACCAGCTTTGTGCCGAAAGCCATCTCCGATGTACAGGAAAACAACCGGCATATTTGTTGTAAATTTTGTTTGATAACCGATGAGGTGTGTCCCTACAGACCATGGCAACCTGCTAAATGTTGCAGTCTTTCACACTCTGTAGCTGTCATTGTACACTGGTGATCACGCACCACCACGCAGTAAGCCGTTGCTTGGACAGCTTTGGTTGCACGCTTAGCGCAGACACGCTTGGCATGTATGTCACGTCGGCTTTGCACCTCTGAGATTAATCGCCCGTGACAATTGGCAGTCTTTGTTAATTATTTATGAATGTCAATGCATCCTCGTTTTCTTTATTTCATGAATATTTAATGAATCGTTTTGAATATTCATAATTTTGTGAATCCCTTTTGCTGGTGCTTAAGATTTGTGACATGTGCGACTCTTACGACCCAACATCTTGTTTGATACCCGTCGTGTCTTACAATACATAAGTGCAGAAAAAATCAAATTGTCAGATGTAAATTTTTGTTTCTAAGGTGACTGATGAGTTGTCTAATAGCCACATGTATAGCATATTAATTCGTAGGGTTCAGATTCATTTGGTGGAGTCGAAAATCAGGAATGAATAGACATTTCATTTTGAACATGACATGAAAAGAAAAGTAGTTCTCGAAAACTTACAGAGGTGTTGAATATTCATGTTAGCTCACATTCATATTTGCATTTACGTGTTTGAGTGCAAAGAAACTAGATCGTATATTTAAAAAAACAAAAATAAACACATGAAGTATAATGCATTGTACTTAGATAAAATGTGTGTGGATAACAATAATGTGTTTGTGTGTATGACAGCACACTAAAGTAAAAATCATAATTGTTTAGAGTTCCGGCTACGCGGCATGATGACCCAACGCGTACAGTGAGTGGAGTGGCGCACACCCGGGCTCTTTGGTCATGCGCGACACAACCAATCAGCGCCAATGTTTACCTTTTCTTGTACACGCACTTCATGCAAAACGCAAGGCTCAAATCTCTGAACCTTTTTTTATAGGATTACTTTAGATTCTATTTTGGAAAGACAAAACAAACACAGCAAGTACATCTTTTGTAAAAATATTTTGGTACAAGTTTGTTTGTTTCCTATTCTCCTCAGAAGTAAAGTATTATTTTCCTCTGGTTTGCCGATTGGAGGAAGTAGAGGCTTGAGAAGACCATGATAGCAGGATACAAATCCTTAGCAAGTGTCCTGATGAAGTTGTACAGGATTTCACCCCATATGACCTGCCCCCTGTTTCTTTTCATTGGACTGATTATTCCCCCTTCCTCCAAGTTTGTACATTACTGCATGTTGTTTTGTAGTCTGCATTTGTTGATGTTCCTGTTTGGTTCCTTTATTAAGTTGTAATATTGAGCGCATTACCTATTGATAGAAACTGGACAAGTCTCTGTAGATATTAACGTTTTGGATTCAAGATCATCATATGACCTGCCCCTTCTTATTCTTTTCATTGGACTGATTATTCCCCCTTCCCCCAGTTCGCACATCACTGCTCATTGACAATATTGTTGTTCTGTGGTCCGTGTTTGTTGATGTTCCTGTCCATGTAGACAATTGAATGAAGCAAGAAAGAAATAACATCAAAAAAGGTTTAAACCTCTACATTATTTTTCCAAACTTCCATAGAATTTTTTTCCTAAAATTTTCCAGACTCCGTGTACACATGAACTTTCGATAAAATATTGTCTGTTGCATTTTGTGTTTCAGTAAACAAGAAGGGTCCTTAAATGTCTCCCATTGATTAATTGTTTTGATTAAAGATCATCTACAACATATTTTGTCGTTTTTGGTTTTTAAAAATGAAGACACTTTACTTGTAACTGCAACAGTGTACACATGGAATCAAGGACTGCAGCAAGGGCCATTGAAAAGCTCCCAAAATAGAACCACAACGATATTGCATACATTTGCCTTTAATGAAATAAATTGAATTATAGTAATCTGTATTTTCATTTGCCTACAAATGAGTTATGAAATATAATATATATTTGATTACCGATAATCAAGATGGGAAAAACATGAAGTGATGAGAGTGGATATTGTCAGTGAAGGTTGGGTGAGGTTTATGGGCGGGATAGGAAGTAGTGAGAACGAATAATACTAGGGAGGCCCTATCTGTTTGTTTTCCTCTTTTGAGTCTTCTGTTTTTGGGAGCCGGTTTGTTTGTTTGTTTCCTGTTTTGCTCTATGGTCTATAAAACAATCCCTAACAACAGATCCTAAAACAAAGATAAAAACAGGCACATTTTCCTATCTGTTTGTTTTCCTCTTCTGAGCATGCCGAGTCTTCTATTTTGGTGAGCCGGATGTTTTGTTTGTTTCCTGTTTTGCTCTATGGTCTATAAAACAATCCCATGTATATCAAACAACAGATCCTAAAATAAAGATGAAACAGGCCAATTTCACTACCTTGATTTAAAGACTGTTTTAGGACAGTTTTCCCACTAATTTTGTTAACTGTTTCAGGATTTTGTTGATTTTGTTTCTTATGCATATAGTTCTTGGCTCAAATCATGATCTCTGCTGCTTTTCTGCCAATAAGGGCCATAAGAATCGCATACTTTGGCACTACTGTCTTCAAGTTTTCTTAAAACGGGGAAAATTTACACAGGAAATAATTACGAAGATTGTTTCAATAACATTCTCTGAATTTCCACTTTGGTTGATGCAAGTGAGGGTCTTTATATTTAGTATCTGTGGTCTCTTACTGCAACATAAAGGACAAAGTCGGCATTAGAGGGAAACATCCAATCATAAATATAAACCACAATCTCATGTACACTAAATAATTTTATAACAACTCGGATGCTAAAATAAAAAATGTGTAATCATGTCATGCTATTTGGATGAAAGCCAATCAAGTCACTCGCAAGAAAACTAGCATGGACGGCTGTTTAGAGACAACTCATTTTTTGCGCTAAATCAAACAGGCACAAACGTGTGGCAGTCAAGTCTCGCTGTCAAATATTAAACCAAACCTGGTGTCTGAATCCAAATTTGTATTTGCTAATGCAAGGGTGACCAATTTCTGAAATGGAAAATTAGTTAATCAGTAACTAATTAAAAAGCTGCTTTTATTATAAAAATTTCCTAGGCAGGGATGGGAAATAGTTTAAAAGATTTCAAAATGTTTAAGTTGGTTATTTCGTTTCAGTTTGATTATTTGATGAAAAAGAAAGTTAATTTTATGTAGGCAATTTCGTAAAAATGGAATATTAAAACGTTAACCTTGGCAATGAGGTCTATTTGAAGAATTTTCCTAAAAATTCCAATATATGTAATAAATTGTCAACAAATTGTTCCACAAAAATTGATCTGTTGCCACTCAACTGTCAGAGACAGAAGATAGGCCCCACAGTTCATATTAAATATCAGACTGATTTGAATGTCATTGTGATCACCAGAGTGTGGAAAATTGGTATTTCTGAGATTTATCGGTAAAATTTGGAGTTAATTTATATGCAGACCAGGTCTCCGCCACAAGCCTACCTGGATATCATGTGTGTGTCGTAATCGCATGTGATTATGAATTAATGAAAAACTCCCAGCCACAGTTGCAAACAGAAAACGTCAAGAGCTGCCGACTCGCTCCAGAAAAATTGGGCCAACCGTCAGATCACTAATTCCGTGATTGAGTAGCAACTGTAATAATTCTGGATGTTTTGATGACAATAACGGTGTAATTTTAAATGGGTTTCTTGGTATGGCGTAAGCAACAGAAATGTCATAGACCTCGGGTGAAGAGGCTCGAATCTGGGCCACCAATTAGGGGAATAATGGCGGGGTAATTGTTTTGGAGCTAGCTCCGATATTGCCCATCATAGTTTTGGCCGTTGTCGACGGTAATTAGATCTGATGGTAATATGAATGTCATAAGAGAAGCCTCTAGTGTCATAGACCCCCATGAAAAGCTTTATTATTAGATATGAGTTGCAACTGATAGCAAACTTAATATCAAAATGTCCGGCTTATAATCTTGGATATGAAATATTTTTGTAAGGGAAGAGAGAATTTACAATCGTATTAATACATCTGTAGATATTGCAGAAATAGTTATTATTAGTCAGGATGAAGCGGGGTATGTTACAGGAAAACTCGAGTTACAAGCCATGTTTATTCAGGGATTATTAGATCTGTATGTAGTGAATGCATGGTCGGGTGTATGGCGGTCGGCCGGGGCGTGTTTGCTGACTGCGAGTCCTGTTGTGAACAGATAGACTGGGTACTAATATAGAGCTAACAACTTATCTTACTAGATTTGTTATGATTAGCATTGATATGTAATTGAGCATAAAGTCATCAACTTTGCAATTGGAACGTAACAAGAATAATTTGCCAGTTTGGCAGACACGAATTGTCAAGAGCCACTTCCTGCTATGCCGGTTGTTAAGATAATACACATGGATTGAAAGAAAAAAGATTAGTTAAGAAATATGTCGTCTTTGATTCTAGTAATCGGTTATATTTGAAAGTGACGGTGTCTGTAAGTGCCGTGTCATCATCAATGAGATTTAACACGCTGCTATTGTCTACAGCTGCACTCGGCTGTAGCGGATCCTTGTCAAGTTTGGTTGACCGTGGAAATGGTCGGCTGGATTTGACATATGAGCAATGGCTGACTGGCTAGGTCTATCTGTCGTGCTGGCTTGCTAGGTAGCTAGGCAGCGTGTGTATGGCATGCATAGCGCGGTCGTGCAGAGGTAGCTTTTGTGTACAAGTTGTCAAGATATATCAGTGGAGTGTCGTATTGAATACCTGGGTTACTACCGTGGATGGCTGTCAAGTGTGTGTAGTGCCGCTGTCTAGAATTTAGTTGCTGCTTCAATTTAGCTTCTTTTTCATTTACATGGGCTTGTTTTGTTGTTGTAACTAATTATAATTCAGGAAAAATATATTATTTACAAGATATAGGTTTAGATTTAGAATGAAATTAGTGTGTGACTATTTTATTTTGAAGCAAGTACATGTTTAATTTTAAATTAACTCTGTGGATATACTTTTAAAAAAAGCATTAAGCTTTTATTCATACTCAAACCTGACACTGTCTAACCAAAGTATTTCATCTAACTTAGCCCTGAGCCCATCTCCAGGTCATGATTCTAAAATACAACACATCATTTAAGATTGCTTGGTTCTTGTAGGGTTTATTTATATTAAAGTTTAAAAAATTAAAGATAAAAACAAAAACAAACACCCCTAGTTTCCCCTCTTCCATAGTGTCTAAAGAGTAATGAAGATCAACTCAATTCTTAAACATTGTTGCTTGCCTTATGCTTTCATATTAGCACTAGTAAACAGCAGGAAAGACTCTGGAGGTTTTTGTTGTGGATTTTAGCATGTCATGATAGTTAGGATTGTCATTTCCCTTGTTTAATTGACTCAATTATTCTGTAGCAATGACTTGTTATAATCATCACGCTATCATAAGGCTACAAAAAAAAACTGGTTTTGTTGTGGGTTTTTGAAATCCAGGTGTGTAAAGCTGGACATGAGGAATATATCAAGCCAGGAATTAAATTAGTTTAGTTAAAGTTTAAAATTATTCACAAATTATCAATATACCTGAAATACTCCATTTGAGAAAATAAATGACATTGGTAAAAATACTCATAAAAATAAATATGTTCTGGGAAACCTTATTTTTGTCTCTTCGACAACTTGATTTTGTTGTTCACAAAGTTTTAGGGCATATTGCTATGGCTGGTCTTGCATGTTCTAACACAGACAAACTATTATAAACACAAATATGTGGAAATGTTTTCAGCAGGGTGTTGCTATACGTACAACACACCAAGAGGAATAGAAATGTTCAGCGAATTAAGAAAACGAAAGTACAGAAGTCATAGACCTTAAAAAAGATATTTTGAGCCATGTTTGCGGTTACACCTAAAGTCTAGATTTACTTAGGTTTTTGATCCAAGCTGTGTGACCTCTGTAGGGAAAGCAATCTTGCTTTCTCTGAGGCTACAAGACCCAGTTAGTTGGGAATTCTATGCCCGTAGGCTACAACCAGAGACTGAAAACTACCCATTGTTTGACCCAAACTCTATTGACCTTACATTCGCTTACTTTTCGCTTTTTTCTGTGTTCCAATTTTCTTTTCATTGTAAACTTTTTGGTTTCATTCTTGTAAAGTGAATTTGGAATTGAAATTTGGTTCACAATTATACCATATTTTTACAGATTTCAAATAACCTTGGTTACCAATCTCATTAACTTTAATATCCAAGGTTTTTCTTCAACTTTTCCTACCTAATAAATCTACACATATGTTAAATGTGTAACATTTTAATTACCAGGGTGCTAAGGCTTTCACACCTGTCATTTGCCATGTTTCTGCTTGTCATGAAAAGGATTTAGCACTGACCTTGTCGGGACATTCAGAGAAAATGAAGACAAAAAATGGTTCAGTTTTGCAGTTGAGAGGAAATTGTGATTATAGAGGGTGTCCTTGCATTTGAATGGTCGTGCAGTGACAACGCGCGTCTCATCATAGACCATATGGTCTATGGTCTCATACAGTAAGAAATAAAGTTTGTCATACTGCCTGAAGAAGTTTGTGCAAGTGGCTTGCCTGGTGGGAACTCTAGAGGGCAGTATGACATGCTGGGTGTTTCAGACATGGCGTTTTGTAGAGATCTGAATTGAACATTGGTTTTCTACTGTATAGGATTTTAGACTGGTAGTCAAGGTGTATCTAAAAAGTTTGATACAATTTTTTCACTTTTGAGTGAAGTTTTTATT
This sequence comes from Ophiopholis aculeata, assembly GCA_032273385.1. NCBI lineage: Eukaryota > Metazoa > Echinodermata > Ophiuroidea > Amphilepidida > Ophiactidae > Ophiopholis > Ophiopholis aculeata. The sequence continues at coordinate 577 of JAUMTS010233301.1, read as the reverse complement.
TGGCAAACTTGCAAAGAAACCCACAATTGTCCAAAACGAACTGAAAAAGTGACTGTTAGTAAAATTAAAATAAATAAAGTTATACAAAATTTCATTTAAAAAATAAATTACAATCATTAAATTAAATCAATTGTTTCTTTGTTCTCTTACTACAGTTCTAAGTATCAGAGGTGCTCAAGAAGAAGAGCCGCCAGATCCTCAACTAATGAGATTAGATAACATGTTGATAGCAGAAGGAGTAGCTGGTCCAGAGAAGGGCGGCGGTTCAGCGGCAGCCGCGGCGGCAGCAGCAGCATCAGGGGGCGGTCCAGGGCAACCAGACAACGCCATAGAACACACAGATTATAGGGCCAAATTGGCACAAATTAGGCAGATATATCACACAGAACTAGAAAAATATGAGCAGGCAAGTGTCATAAATGTTTGGTTGCATGGCATGATATTTTGTAAAATCAGAATTCCTATTTCGAAGAAAACAACCTAAGGTCATATTTCTGTTACAAAATGTATAGGGTGGTTTGTGAAACTCGACACACCATAAGTGTTGGTCTTTGTCAACAGGCTTATATATTTTGAA
>JAUMTS010233300.1:0-23063 GCA_032273385.1 Ophiopholis aculeata | reverse complement strand
AAACACGCAGAAAAATTAATAATTACATATAAGTTACTCGACGAATTTTAAGTTCGTTTTCAAAAAGAAAAAGAAGGTTGGGACGATTTCCATATCTAAATTTGCTGATGCACATCTTAGCGATTGCAATAACAAAATAAATAAAAGCATTGTCTACATTACTGATATTATTTATATTAACGGTGTCTGGCCATTGATTCTGAGTCACTGAATCTCACTCGTTGATTTACTATGTTATGAGTTTTGATGTTGTTCATACTGTCATTTTGTAATGCTATAATATATTTCTAGTTGTGTTAATAATCACACTCATATACTTATTTCTTATATTTTATATGTGCTGGTTATGGTATGTAAATAAAGGCGTATGCCTGACAGTTTTGTCAACAACAAAAATAAAATCGGCAAATGTTGATATTTTTTAGGGTTAAAATGAGTGGTTGAGGAACGACTTGGGAACTGGAGGAGGCAGAATCGTTGGCTGAGTTATGGGCAATCTGAATCTTGCACGCGAACGTCGAATTCGATTTCTGCGACGAAATGCAGTACCCAAATACGACACAGCGGCATACACAGTGTCGTCCATGTGGATATGAGAATCTCCTTTACTTCCTGGTCATTCTAACATCCGAGTAAGTGGACTCGCTTCACTTACGTCATAACCCATTTTCGATGTAGATCGACGCGGTAGTGTGAATTTGAGAATTAGGTTTACTTTGCTCTTCTCTCTGCAATCGGCCTATTTTAATGTCATACAGAGCAACTTCAAGTTGCCTTTCATACCACCTTAACAGTGATCGTAACAAATATATCCGCCCTATAGCTATAGACATCTGTAAGATCAAAAGCAGTTGTATTTGATTGTCAAAGAAGCACTGAGTGGGACCTTTAGTATATATTTAACTTATGATATCTTGTCATTCCCATAGATAAAGACAAAAATAATTCAAATTAAACTAAAACCAATATTATGAATATAAAGAGAGATATTATAAAGAGATCACCCTTTTACAACCAATATTTTGACAATATCAAGATCACCTACCTGAGGTACGGCTGGTGTTAAATACATCAAGTAACGTGATATCATCTATTGCAATGTCACTCTCTGCTCCACCCCGAACAGCTTCAAAGACAATCTGTAAAGAATTGGTATAGAGAAGAAAAGGTGTGTTAAATACACATACACATTTTTTCTAGTGTTTTTATTTTTGCAATTTTACTTACCGCGCCTTAAGGGATGACGCACTAGTTTAAGAATTGTTACCGTAAATGACCGGATGCTAATTTTGCATTCTTTATTTTAGAATAGAAATATATTTGCATTAAGACTCTGGTTACCTACCTGGACTTCTCGATCACAGTTGAGATCTACTTCAGCTTTCTTCCAGAGGTATCCTTGGTTCCCAGTTCGTGAAAACACCAACTGTACTTCGCCGCAGGGATGGGCATACATATTCAATGTCCCCATATTATCGGGGTACCGCGCATCATACATATGATAGTAGAATTCTAAACGTGCCATTCCTCTGGTTAAATTGAATTTTGGGGAAAACAACTGTGCTGATGTTGCGAAATTGTTGATGTCTGATTGGGCGTAGAAGTAGTGACCTGCAAAAACAAGAAACATTTAAAAAAAAATATAAGTAAATAATATTTCAAAGGTAAAGTATTTTCATAATTTTGTCTCAAAATAATAATAATTTCACAATAATTGACCAACTTGATGCCATAATGTTACCGTAACCAACAGTGCAATCCCAGCTGCGACCACACCTAGGAGCGACACCTTCACGGGCAGCCAGGTATGCAATTTCCAACCCACCCAAACATCTTTTAAGAAAAAACATTTCCCCCTATTAACTTAGTAGCGCTCTCATCAAACCAACGTATTGCCTAAACCGTGATAATGAATGGCTCTGAAATGCAGGTTTTAAGAAAAACAAATTTGGTTCACTAATCAGAGGTATACCCCCATTGCGAATTGCACACAATAACTTACTAAAATCGTGTTTTTATGCAAAATTAATAAGCCAATATGCAAGTTTAAAGACCCCTTGGGAAGACAATTTAGGTTTTTTTAATCGTGCATAAGCAGTCCCCAGCTGCACCTACTATAAATTGGACTCAAAATGCGCCGAAATTTGACAAGTTCAAATGGCATGCACGATTAATCTTCTTCTTTCTCGCACATTCTAGGTTTTCTTTAAGATGAAATTTGTGCATCCTTTTGACTTATCTGTGCGTGCTAGCAACGATATGGGGGACACTCCCTATGGAAATACCCTCAATTTATAGCATACATCACGATGTGTCAGCGCCTACGCAAGACGTACATGACGGACGGACGCGAGGCGAACGTGAGAAGTCGCATTGAATTTCACTACATTTCCCTCAATTTTCCAGATTATTACTTTAACCACAGAGATAAGAGTAATCTCGATGCTTTAACATACGGGGTAGGGGGAATTCGTATAGTCAGTGTGCGTATATTTAGTACCAGTATTTTTATGAAAAACATTGCGTATTTCCCCCAATCACTTGAGCTACTTAAAAGCGCACCATGCACTCCTGACCTTTTATTTTTAAAGTATAAAAATAAATTTGTTTTGATTTTTTATAAGGGAAATTGTGTTCAAAAGCTCAAAATCATTACGAGCACGCCTGAGTGGAGACCCCAGCCAGACATTAAACTGGCTTATGAAAATTCAAAATCGTTTTGCTTTTTCCTAAGAAACACTTGAGAGTGAGCCATTTGACAAATCAACTCTCTCAATTCTTTTACAGTTTTAAGTTCTAACTAATAATGTACCACGAGTATTTGTATATCATTTTTTTTTTAAATTTGCATGCGAGAGGGAAAACTATAGTCATGCTAGGTTGGAGATGAGTCAATGATTTTTAATCTCCAAATTCACCTTCTCCACGTTTTTTTCTTCATAAACTTCTAATTTATAATCCACATATATTCCATGTTTTGCATTTTTAATTATTTTTATTGCCACATCTTTCATTCTGAATGTCGCCTGTTCAAAAAACCACGATCCATATTTCATGTTTTTATTGCTGAAAAACTAAACATTTACAGAATTGTAAATGAGCGGGACTTCGATGTTGGTAAAAACAAGACTTGTGGCTTATTGACAAAGCAGGCAAGAAATAAACGCTCCGAGTTAGAGATAGATCTCCCGTCATGCATACAGACTTGATCCTTACAAAGCCAAGTTTAAGTCACGTAGGCTATCAACCTATTTAGATGCACTTTTGATAACATATACATATATAACATTTATGATGTATTATCTGGGGCAAAACATTGATAACTTGTCAGATTTGATCAAGTTTCAAAATCGTACATTTATGGAAAACAAATATTATTTATTTATCAATAATCATGATAATGCAAAAAACAACTTCTATAATACCCATTTATAGATAAATGATTAATCATAGTTCAAACAGTGCGACCTTATGCGATTTTTAATCTTTATACAAGACCATTTAAGTTACAAAATATGTCCGTGGACAAATTTGATTTTACATCTGTCTAGAGAATGCGAGCATCTATCTATCCGGGACATAAACATCCTGCCCAAGCGGAAATTTCAAAAACTACTCCAGTTCAAGAGTATTTATTTGAAGAAAAAATACCTATTATGCTCACATTATCTAGTAAGAAATGTCAAAAGTTATAAAAATCATTCAACTTATTCATAAATTCTGTCCTATTCCCTATGGGTCTGCACAGCAACTACACACATTACGAGTATTCGATGAAAAATTCATTAAACCACGCCATAAACAGATAAATCATGCTAATTTAACTAGTTGAAGATTATTATAAGTAATAATTGTCTACGAAGTCATCCTTGTCGTTGACAAACAGCAGAAACAGTCAACATGTCACAAAGATGCAATATACTACAGAATATTCTATGACTTCACATTGACAGTGCCACTGAAGTACCCTATTAAGTCATTCTGGAGTCCCAACAAAACTTGATGCATGACCAAGTGAAGTGTTTCCATAAAACATAAAGATGCTTTTATTTTCATCTCAAAGAGCCAAGTTCCAAATCATCCAATCGTTTAAGTTGTAAGTCAAATGACCCGCGTATTCTGGGTACTGAATCTCATCGCCTTGTCAGTCAGATTGCGCTACTTACTACATGTTGGTGCCAGGACTGTGTAAAGAGGATGCGACGGTATCTTATGTCTTGTATTGATATTTGTTAGTATAATGCAATAGTAGACGATATATTTACTCGTCAAACAAATTTCAATTTGAATATCCGCCAGAAATGAAATTGTAGATAAAATCATAACGTAAGTTATATGTTGAACAACAATAATATTTTTCTAGGTGTACATTATACTAGCAAATAAAAATGTGCACTGTCTTAACTACTTTGACGTGACTTGATGCTGATTGTATGCGAAAAGGAAATGGATGAAAAATTGTAACTGAATTCTGCAGGCGTACATTTAGCACCGGTCGGCACATGTGGATGTGAGACAGTATACAGTGAGCACGAAAAGAAAGGACACACTTATTTTTGCAAGACGTAGTAAAAAAAGGGAAATACATTTGACTTACTTGAAACACATATTGGAGGCTTAACTATAAGCTTTAATTTTGTATATTTTTCTTTGAAACTGGTAAATAAACAATTGAGTTGTCAATTAAAATTCAACCATACCCCAGTTCCAAAAGTAGCAATGTTTGCTGTTTTACATTTGCATGTCAAACAGATTTCCAAAATCTTGTTGTGCAATTGACCCTACAAAAACATCCCTGTCCGGCTTTAGTGCAAAATCACTTAATGAAATCCTCGATCTGCAACTTCCAAACGCTGAAATATTTAGCTAGAATTAAATGTAAAGTTATTATTTCTATATATATGCGCTGCTGTCAATTGGCTTAAAAGCTCTTAGAAGCCAAAGCGCATATATTATGTATTTAGCTTTTCTAATATTTACAAGCGTCGTCAAACCAGCGTCCTTTAATTGAGCGACTCGTTTCTCGTATGTACATACTGTACTAGTCGCAGTATTTTTATAGTAGGTTAGTAGCAAGTTCAATTTCAATTCTAATGAAACAAGAGAACACTAATTACAATTTCAATCAAACAATATTCATGGGTTGACCTCTTTCAAATCCAAGACCGTAATTCCGAGTTCGATATGGGACTATCAAGAGAAGCGAAGTAGAGGTGATTATTTAAGGCAGATTTGTGAATGGAATATTAAATAGGTAGCTGCAATTTGCAGAGGAGGGGTGAGTATATTCCCAGAGTGCACAGCTTGCATTACTGTTTCAAAACATCAGAACAGTTTCACCTTTCTGGGGCATTATAAATAAGTACAAAATAAGATTATTTTGAGTTCTACTTCTGGGCATGTGTCAACTACTGAACTATTTTGTTGGGGTATAAAGGAGTCAGAGGTCGTGTTTGTGGGGAGGGTACCCCTTTCAAATGTATACTCTAAGCTGCTTTCGATATACGTGCGGCTTTGTATTCATGGAACAATATACCATTTGACAGAAAAAATAGAAATCGAGAACTGGGGTGACAAGAAAAGAACTCTAGAACTGGGGTGACAAGTCTATATAATATATTGATGCCATTACCGTGTTGAAGGAGATCGAGCTCATGAATTATTGTGTTCTTGTACTTTGGGTAATTGCAAATGTGTTTTGTGCCCTATTTTGCTGCCCAACATACAGTGTTGTTAATAAAATATATAACAGCGTATTTTGTCATTCTTTGTCAAAATATGAGTAATGTTAAAAGGTGCGTATCTACTTTGTGTTAACGCAATGCAAGCTGGGAAGTTCTGGCTACATCTCTTCAGCTTGCTGCGACCCGCAAACCAAAAACGGACATGATGAAGAACGCTTGAGAGAAGAAATACGCGTTTTGCATAATAAATAGCTTAAAATGTACAAATTCCCCTTTATTCATCTAGTCATCCAATATCTACAAAGGCAATCCATCGTGTAATTTCAAATTTAACCTTGGCCTTAGACTCTTAAGTCATCCGGCCATCCATCAATGGAACTTTCTCTCCACTAATGTATTCTATTGTTCCATAATGTCTACATAGTCTCGTGTCTACATAATGGGAACGCTTGACCACTTGGGAATAGAAAGATAGTCTCCTATCAACCTCATGACCCGCTAAGGTTACGGGTAATTGGAACCATTTGTTTATTACAACTTAGTTCGATTTCGTTAAACAGGTCACCGGTGTAGAGCCTGCAGGGTATTTTCGGGTGATTAGCGAAAAACTATCTGGAAACACCCCCTTGGAACATTCTTTGACATCAATCTTAGGTATTGTGTTTCTAGATTGCCTGCCTTGTTGTTTCACCAAGCATTCCGAGTGAGTTGGCACCTTCTAGTACGGGTAGGATTACAGCGAGTCTGTTGTGAATGAATGTTTCACAAGAGGGTAACGTAAAACTGTGAAAACCTACGTAGGGGTAAGATACATGAAACTTCAGGGTGTAAACGGAAAGTGAGCTTGATAAGATTCCATGAAATAGGTGAGATAGAGAAACACGCTGTTTCCTGATCTTGTTGGGTGTTGTAACACATGCATGCATTCATGGCTAAATACAAGTTTGATTGGTTTCTAGTAAACAGCTTTATGAAACTTTTAGTTTCTATCCGCGACAGTGATTGACATGACAAAAACTTTTCCCGCGATTGTCTCCAGAAAATAACAGTGGCAATGATTATATTAGACCTAGGTTTCGATGTCAAAAATGATACAAGAATATTATCCAAATATCAAGGTTGTGGGTTCGAGCCCAACAGCCTACTCTGTTGGTGCCACCCTATGGCAAGGATTCAAGGACATTTTGTTTACAATAATTATTGTTTGTCTGCAATGCCACATATCTGTCTAATATACTCCTGCGCATATTTAGTTCTACGAATCAACACGGCGTCGCCTATGTCATAAACCTAATTATTGCTTTGTTATGCACCAATCATTTGAAATATAATTGACAACGTTCATTCTTGTTAGTGAATTCCCTACATAAATATTTGTCTTGCCAACAACATAAATCACGGTTAATCAGAGACACTAATTTACACCTTTATCTACACGTGAAAAGAGATTTTTTAAGTATAACTTTCAAAGAAAAGTCGGTCATCCATCAAATCAACACCTTTACTTAAAAATTCGAACTTTTTTTAAACATTTGCTGCAATCATAAATGACTATAGAGTCACTATACTTCACTTTTATTAATTCCTCAATAAATCTTTACTATTGTCAACTACATAAATCACTGTTAAACACAGACGCTAATTTACAACTTTATCTGCACATAAAAAGGGGTTTGAAAAGTACCTTTCACAGAAAAAAAACAATCATTCATCAAAATAACACCTTTACTTTAAAAATTCGTGCCATTTATTTTACTGAAATCATGACGACAATTATGTTTTGTTACTTAATTCCCAAGTAACATAAATCTATACTTTTGCAGAAGTCATAAATCACAGATAAATCAGAAGCACTAAGTAACACCTTTTTCGACATAAAAAGGTGTTTTGAATATACCTGCCATGGATATAAATCAGTCATACATCAAACTAACACCTTTACTTAAGAGGGGTGAACAAAACAAATCTGAACATAAAATGAGCAATATATTGAAATTTCAATCAAATATGCCTTAGCAATGATTATTATACTTAAACAGTAAGCATAATAAGCATAATTAATGCATTTATATGTTAATAACACCCTTAACTTCGGGTAAATAGTTAGGCGACAGTCCTTAAGTACCACTAACTTAAGTTAGACTACTGTAAAAACTCCATTACGGAATAAAGCTGTATAGTACTTCAATGGAAGAGCTTATGCTAGGTTAATTCCGAGCAGTGGAACTTGATACAATTAACAGTAGTTACCAGTCACTGGTTACTTACCACTAAGTAATTGCAGCAGCAATGATTTCCTTTAAGAGGTGACGATGTCAAAAAAGACCAGTACAAGACAAAACTCAACATCTCAAGGATATGGGTTCGAGCCTATCATGCCTATTAGGATTGGTTATGTTATAAAGGGCATTGTATTAACAACAATTATTGATATTGTATGTTAGATGGTACATGGAAATAACAGAAAGAGATATTTCCATGGATGGTATACGCAGAGATTCGTTCTACAATAAAACGCATCTGCGTGATAAAGTAAAACCTAATTACAGCTGTGTTGCTTACCAATCACAATATGAGATAGGTGGTAGCTTTGATGCTTGATGTTTAATTCCTAACATAAATCTTTATTTTTGGCGACTACATAAATCACAGTAAATCAGTGCATAGACACATAGAGTGTAATTTCCATGATCAGTGACACTAATTTACACCATTGTCTAGGTATGAATGGGGTTTTTAAGGTACCTTTCACAGAAAGAGCAGTCATTCATCAAACTAGCACCTTTACTTAAAGGGATGAATCAAAAATTGCGCAGCTTTTTGCCATCATAATGACAAAAAATTAAGTGAGCAATGTTTTGAAATGTCAATCAATATGCATTAGCAATGATTTATTATCATATTTATGCTAAACAATAAGCATAATGTATGCATCTGCTTTCTATATATGACACCTTTGCCATCAGTATGACCTTGGCTTTTCCAGAGACTGTGAATCATTCCAGACTAGTAATGTAGGTAATTATGTATTTAGGAGAAAAAATTGAAATGTAAAGCAACAGAAGTTTGCTGATTCAATAAATTGATATTAAGGACAATATCTCGGCTAGCTCTTCAAGTCGAAACACGTATAGATTTAACTATTTCATCAGGCTTTAAGCAACCAACACAGATCGATGCATTGATGTCAATATTTCAATATTAATAATCGATTCCTAAGGACTGTTCTCTATCATATTCTCGGCAGGCAATGTTGTGAGTGCTTTCGAGTGAGCAAAATGCATTTTTGCCCAATTGAATTTTATTGACCATTTAAATATTCATAATTTAATACCGATCTCTTGAATATCTTGAGAAAATTATCCAAAATGTTACAGTAACATTTGCAAACACAAAGACCTGCCTTACGGATACAAGTCATAAATGATGACTTGAACTCTAGTCTCTAGTACTAGTCACTTTTAATCTAACATTTTGAAGACTCAACCTATGACTAAAGACTTGAACATTGCCTTTGGTATCTTGTCTTCTTCAATAATAAATATCAAAGTCACAAGCTAGCATTATTTTGTTTTGTGATGTTTGGTCTGGTATGTTGGCCAACAATAGGTTTGCATGTGTCATTTCAAATCAATACAGTAATCTATCAATATGGCTATCTATCAATGGCTCTTTTTGAGCAGATGATGATGGTGGCGAAATGACAGGAAAATAGCGATGACACAGATGAGACATGTGTCAGAACAAGGCAGTCGGAATTTCAAATTAAAAAAAGACACGCCCCTAGCTCCACGTTTTTGTGAGACACTGTTTCCGTTGGAGATAGCGTGACATTAAATCAAGCAAAAATCCTGAAAACTATGTTCTTTTTAAAAGAAAGACAGAGAAAGCGTTGAAAAGGCGTCTTTTAATAGTTCTTGACTTCCTGCACAGTAAAATCTGTGTTGAAAATCAACAGAATGTGAGTTTACTAGCAAGAGTCACTTAAGATAGTTAACACCATTAATATATTAATGAAAGCTAATTGCTCTAAGTGTATACTAAGACAATTTGAAGTGTAAGAGCAATTAATGAAGGTTAATTGGCCTCTAGTATTACCACCATCACAGCTAATTCAAGTTTAGCGAGATTTCCTGAAAAATAATGTTCTTTAAAAGGTTATCTGAATTGTGTTATCCGAATTGTGCAATACAAACCAAATCTAACGTCATTAGCAAATCTAATACCTGTAGTTTTTGACACCTGAGCTACAGATTAGAATTTGAAATTGTTGACATTTAAAAATATTATTTAAATTTTGGGGGAAATAACATGATGCAAACATCACCTGCCATGTTTGTTGACAATCCAATTTATCATCGTTTCTAAATTACTAGTGATAAGTGAATAAAACAACTTATCCGAATCTCTTAATCAAAATTGACAAGTCCAAATGCGCCATTTTGACTCTTAAATCTTCATAAATCAGTGCTCAACAATACAGTCACAATTTCATGTCAATTGACACCATGCACCTGAAATCAGCGTTAATGGGGATGGTTAATGATCGGTATGTATTGTAATTGGGGTTCAAATTTATTTAGTGCATGGATGATTGTTTTGTTTCCTCTTCCTGAAAAGTTGAAAATTTTCACAGTTTCAACAATCTGAATAGATCTCACTGAAGGCTAAATACCCAAAACCATTAGGCTTAACTAATGAATTTGAGCTTTCAAAAGTGCAGCTTTCAACTTCTCAAATGGTTGTTTTTACCCACTATTTGACGAATTGAGTGTTAAGGAAATTTTGTCAGTTATAATGCTTTAAGAAATTAAGAGAATGACAGTGATTTTACGTTCAATAATTTATGAACAGTCTTTTGATCTTTTGGCACGTTAATGGAGTAGTCGTATTCATTAATGATACTGCAATTTTTGATAAACTATGGCATTTGGTGGCATTAAACGATACCAGCTCATTGATTTAGTTTTGTGGCTCATTTTAACCCTTGCTGCAGTAAATCGATGTGGAAAACCAATGGGCTTTATATGATGTGCGAGTATGTTGCCCCTAATCCAAAGGGACATGTTAGCTTTAGCACCACACACCACTAATACTTATCAAAGTCAAAGTATCAGCCCGCGGATTTTTAAGGCTCAAGCATGGGTGGGTGTAGAGAAAACATCCTATTTAGAAAAGTGCAATGTGTACATGACAATGATCTGATGGCCTTGCAGATATATCATTGAACTTGAAATGATAGGTTATGCTGCATTTTGAGCTTTGTATACCATTAAAGGTGAAACATAGTTACCGATTTTAGTCACAAAATATTAAAAAAATTTCACCACTTTTGAAACTATCTTTCTTATCACGCTCACAGAGTGAATATTTATTACAAAACAGCGCGCGTTACTTGAGTCATGTGTTATACAATACAGCATAAAATATGATGAAGAAATACATGACATGAATTACCGCACATCCCATGGATCATATCTTTATCTTATTTACCAAGCTGCATCATGTTTATATTCATTGTGATGCAACTTGCTAACGTAGAAGGTGTCGAGAAAAATATCTGAATGCAAAATGATTAGAGCAAGACGGTGCCATTTATATAAGATATAGGGCAGAATGTGTTATTCAAGCTACAAATACATCATGATGTGAATATAAATATAGTTCTTGTATTAATATAAGATTAATATAATAATAATAAAGACTGGTCTCCTAAATATATAAGATATGTATAAGGTAAAGAACAAATTGTTCAGCCAGCGGAGTTTTTGGGCTCAAGTGGGTGGGTTTAAAGGAAACATCCTATTTAAAAGAGAAAAACATCCTATTTAGAAAAGTGCAATTCGTACATGTCAAATGATCTGATGGTTTTTCAGATGGAACTTTAAAATGACAGGTTATACTATATTCTTGATCTCTGACCACTAAAGGTGAACAATATAGTTACTGATTTTAGTCACACTTAATATTTCCCAACACTTTTGAAACTATCTTTCCCGGGTATCTTTCTGATCACGCTCACAGAGTGAATATGTATTACAAAACAGCGCGCGTTATCTGACTCATGTGTTATACAATATAGCATAAAATATGATGAAGAAATACATGACATGAATTACTGCACATCCCATGGATCATATCTTTCATCTTATTTACCAAACTGTATCATGTTTATATTCATTGCGATGCAACTTGCTAACGTAGAAGGTGTCTAGAAAAATATGTGAATGCAAAATGGGTCGAGCAAGACGGTGCCATTTATATAAGATATAGGGCAGAATGTGTTATTAAAGCTATAAGTATAAATACATGAAAAAAGATCTTATATAAATATCATAGTAAGATTAATGTAATAATAACAAATGCTTTCGTTAGTATAAGGTAATGAATAAATTATAATTAGTATGCCTCTTACAATTTGTTTGACACACTTTCATACAGAGATCGCTTACATTCGAATAAACACAAACAGATATGGCTGCCAAAAGGTTCTACGAAGCTACCCTGTGGTATCATATCTATATTTGGGTGCGTTCAATTTCGACAGACAAAGAAACAGTATAGATTTGGCTGCTCTCTCAAAGACCTCTCATCTTATTTGGAATAATGGAGCTATAGGGCACCTGTCACGATGTGGGCAAACATGGCTACAAAACAAATCAATTCGGGGTCAATTTAACATTTGCATGAATACAAAACCAACGAGTTAATGGAATGTAGTGTTAGATAGTCAAATGTGTTTCAATGATATTTAAGTCTTTTTATGATATTTACGTAAGGCATAGGGGGTTTCTAGAGTGTGAGTCTGGCTCAGATATCTCCATCATAGGAGAAACTGAACATGAGTATTTCCGAATTGTATTGAATACAAGATATCGGAGGTGGGATCTCACAGCTAAATAGATGCGTTGTATAATACCTTAAAGTTATACTTATATATCAGTATCAACCCCACTAGTATTTTTCTTTTTAAAAATGGTGGTAGTTAATTACGTAAGGGACTTTTTTTTGCTAGAGTGTGAGTCTAGCTCATATATCTCAATCGAAGGAGAAACTGAACAAGAGTATTTCCGAACTGTATTATTGAATACAGGATATCGGAGGTGGGATCTCAGCTTAGGTTACAGCAAAGAAAATTGACAACAACTTATCACTACAAGGATATGTCACATTTCGTGTTTGCATTTTATTAAAACCTCAATTTCACTGTCATGGTTCTGTGTTCGACTACTCTAAGTCTTTGCAGAGCCTTTTTACCCACGAATGCCAAAGGCCTTTTCTCAATGCTTTGTATATGGCAAACCCTGGCTAAGCATTAATTCAGGGACAGCGTGTATTTCAGACTGAGTGCGTATCTAAATGCACAAACAACAGCTAGTACAGTAAATCGTACAACTTTACCCATCAATATATTTATCCTGGGGGTAACAAAATATCATGAATATTGCAAAGACATCAATTTAGTTTGGAATAATAGGTCATCTAACGTACAAATGCATCATAACAAGGAAATGGCATTATAAATTGACGTCCTAGACTCAGTACTAATTGCCCTATAGGCATGTTTAGTCTTTCATTAACATATTCCAAATGTGTAAGAATTTAAGAAGACCCTTTTACATTTGAACAAGAACACTGCTGGGACGCTTCCCTTTTTATTATCTGGGACGATCCCGAACAGGGTATAGAGTAACTTCAAAAACAGAGTTATTGCAACCTTTAAAAAATATTAAGATTATGAACACGAAAACACTCATATAGTAGACAATATAGAGCTAAATAGATGTGTTTTGATCACACCTAAGCAATATCAACCCCACTAGTGTTGTTCTATTTTTTTCGTGGTGGTTGTTAATTACGTAAGGGGGTTTCTAAAGTGTGAGTCTAGCTCATATATCTCCAACATAGGAGAACTATAAACATGAGTATTTCCAAACTGTTGTATTGAATACAGGATATCGGAGGTGGGATCTCAGCTTGGGTTACAGCAGAGGAAATTGACTACAAATATCACCATAAAGATATGTCACATTTCGTGTTTGCATTTTATTAAAACCTCAATTTCACTGTCATGGTTTTGTGTTTGACTACTTTAAGTCTTTGCAGAGTCTTTTTTTACCCACGAATGCCAAAGGCTTTTTCTCAATGCTCTGTATATGGCAAACCCTGGCTAAGCATTAATTCAGGGACAGCGTGTATTTCAGACTGAGTGCGTATCAAAATGCACAAACAACAGCTACTACAGTAAATCGTACAACTTTACCCATCAATATATTTATCCTGGGGGTAACAAAATATCATGAATATTGCAAAGACATCAATTTAGTTCGGAATAATAGCAGGTCATCTAACGTACAAATGCATCACAAGGAAATGTCATTTCTGACTAACCTATTATAGGGGCCTATGTACGTGAAGAATTACCTTCGGTTTTGCTTGTCATCAACAGATTTGAAATCTAGAAGAATTATTTTTCTATTCAAATGTTGAAGGTGAATTTATACACGGTATAGCAAGATTGTTGTCTAAAATGCTCTTGGTGTTGTCAAATAAATATGAACAGTAGACAGACATTTCGAGTGCATTACAGAAAAGGCTTTTTGTGTCATATGTGTATTACATGTCATGTGTTCTATTGAACAACATTCGTAAGTTTGACACACAACATTGAGGAGGCTAACATGTAATAATGTTGTTCCTTTAGGCAAGTTACGGAGGAAATGATCAGACCGGAACACTGCAATAAGTTTTAACTGATAGAGACATCGACACTGACAAAATGACATCAGTATTTCGAACATTTTCTATGTTGTATGGGAACAAAGATAATAACACTGGCTTTAGCCAAAGATCCTACAAATCGAATAATTTTTAAAGGTGAAATAATGTTTTATAACCATTTTCCCGAGTCCACAATTCCTCTTCAACATAGCATTCATGTCAAATACCCGTTACCATGTTTACAGTCACCAGTATAGTATAACCATGAATAAATGACTCTTATCCCGGGGTTACCTAGAAAATTCCATGAATATTACAAAAGGATGTAAATCGCGAGACATCCCATAACATCACATGATGCTGAAAAGACGCTGAGGATTCTGGTACAACCCCGACCTGAATTATCTATGTGATGCTGTCAGGTATTTATCAATATTTTAGTAACCGTGTAATAAGGTGTCTAAAGGCATCAGAGATGTTTGACTGAAAGAATGCTTGGTCGAGCTTGGACGATGGCGAGGAAATGTCAAAGTCAAGTGAACGGATGCGCTTTTAATGAAAAGCTCGTTCGTGCTGCGAGTAAATTACATCGTCTTATTCATTCATGAGCCAATGAACTGATTGAATGCTTTTTTCAAAATGATTGACACGTGTAACTGTGAGGACGATCATGGTGAAAGTACTTTTATCTATCTTTATATATAGATACTGAACAACCATTCTGCAACTCTGGAGTTCTTTATTTCCTTAAGATCATGTAACACCATAAGATTATGCAACACCATAAGATCATGCAACACCATAAGATTATGCAACACCATAAGATCATGCAACACCATAAGATCATGCAACACCCTAAGAATCATGACACGCAGGTGTAACATACAAAATCACTAAGAAAACTGACTCGATGTTCTTGTAACAAAACCACTGGGATTGCCATTAACGTGTTATGGACGCTTCTTATAAAGAAAAATAAAGGAATTATTTTAAATTTACCATGATAATGTCAACATTTCTTATGTTAACTGGCTATATTATGTAAAGAAAAGCATTTGGGCAAAATGCTTCAATATTGAATACTTCATCATGTGCAAATGCAATAACATCAATTGAATCACAACTAACAATATGTACGACGGCGACGACGAAAGTGTATGTTAGATATCTGCAAAAGCATTAAGCAGGCTAGATTTTCACAAGCAAATTGTTTTTCCTGTGCAATATATAAACTGATTGTATAAAATGAAAGAAAGTCTTTTGCCTAAAACTTACATTGACGTTGCTATAATGAAGCACCGTGTTTCACTACAACATGCAGAATAGAAAAGCTCTAAGCTGAACAAAATTGCCCTTCAATTATTCACGACTGAGCTATAGTCGCATCAGACTTGAACAACCCGCACAAGATTGACGCTACCCTGACAAGCTTGAGGATAAACCAAAATCAAAATGTTCATCTGGCATTACTGGAGGCATATGTGGAAAGCTATGTTCTTGTTTTATTGTGACTTTGTTAATTTAGTTGTTGTTGCTGCATTCTGTATATTGACTACAACATAGCCCAACCTAGCTAGACTAAGCACAATGTTTATTGACATATTGTCAAAGAAACTAAATGTACCCAACTAAACATTGCTAAATTATTATGAATACACAATGTCAATTCTATACTCAGGTTTGCCTTACAATTAAATTATTAATTATTTACTGTTGAGAAATGCAATAGATTTATATTATTTTCAATTTGATTAAGTCAGACATTTGATTCCTAAGGGTCCATTTCCGTGTTCTGTCTTGTTAGATTTATCGTGTTCATCGGCTCACAAACTGTCTTGTCAGAAGACGTGCATTTACTTGGGAAACAGTGTGGAAGAATTGCATTTCAACAGTTCAAATTGCAAAGCTTGCTTAATACATAACAAAGGTCGATATCGTTATATTCAACTCGAATTTTACCTAAAATAGTCAATTGCTACCTTAAATCCCCTTTCACTGTATTCACAGTGAGTTCAGTGAACTTGAGTGATAAAATCTTGATTATTGTTATAAAATATTTTAACTAAGGGTTACTGCCAGTTGAATATATTCCAGTGTTTAGACAAGTTCATTTGCCTGAAAATTACAATAATCCCAAGTCTGACCTATTATTATGATTTGACCCTCTCATTTGATGAGCCAGTGGAGCAGGAAAATGGCGCTGGATATAATATGATAAAATCCATTTTGTATCAAAGTACAGCTGAAATCAAGGATAATGACTCTTATCTATTTAGAGTAAAATAAGTAAAAAAGATAAGAGTCACTTGACGTTGTGCTTTTGACACTGAAATATGTAATTATATGGTAATATATTTGAACAATTAAGCTAATGCCCTTGACGAAACAATGAACTGTAATATATACCTGTCTCATCTCCAACAGTATGGTCGCTACTTGGTCCTGTGAACCACTGGTCGGTGACACCTTGATGTAACGTCCAATCAAAATCGTCGTTTTTCCTCTCCTGACTAAGAGTACATTGGCGTTCAAAATCACACTGAAACAATTCTGAAAGATATAATTAGAAGCAATCACAATTGATGAGTTAATGTGCTTATAAATCAAGGTATCAGTAAAAGACTTGAGGCTGAGATGCACCAATGCATCTTTTAGTTAGAAACACACTGGTGAGGCACTTACTGTGGCTTTGTGACATCTTTGAGACGCACCAGGTCAACTAAGAGGAAATTACTACACAAAATAGCTTTTAGTTTACCCAATGTTTGACTTTTAAGGGATCTTTGTGCCTATCACCTAATCACTCTTCATTTATTTGAGATGTTCAACTTGAGGTGGCGTAGCTGGAGGATGCTAGGTGTACTTTATCTCATCATTGCTCATTAATAGAATTTATTATCACATACGCAATAATAAGAACTAATCTTATTTGGACAGCTGATACTTTAATATCTGTAAAGAAATGAATAAATCCAATTTAATGGTCATCCGATTGGAATTAATGTTAAGAGCCCAAATACTTTTATCTCATTTTACGTAAAATCTATAAAGGTGAGATTACCCATTAAGGTGTATAAAAACAACAAGACAGGCTGAGTATGCTGAAGGAAATTTCAGAAACGGCTCACGTTATGTTTTGCTTTTAAAAGAACAAGAAGCCGGGGGTACTCGGGTTCGCTTAGTGTAGGGGCGTGATGAAGGAAAGCTTTAGACTCATTTTCAATGATCTTATAACACATTTCGTGAATATTTTACCCATTTTTTTAAACCAGTTTCAATTTGAGACCAAATTTAGTAACACAAAGTTGACAGATATTCCTGGGTTTTTTTTAATTGGAAAATTTGCTTTGAACTCGTGAAATTGTGCTAATGTCTCAATATGATAATTAAGAAGGTGGCCAACTACATTAACATTTCTTAACACAAAAAAAGTTGTCAGACCCCTCCCCCGGGGACAACAATTCAGAAAATAGGAGAGAGACATTCTAAGTCAAACAAGGCTGTGTTGCCATGTCTGTAGGGTTACCTATATTCGAGATCTTGTTTTTCAAAACCATGTTTAACGGCCTCGACTGACTGTGGGAAGGCAATTTTACAGTATTTACATGTCGGTGTGAAAATGCTTTTAGCAATATAACGGCACCGAGTACACACCAACTGTCTAGCTTACACTATCTGGTCACGGGCCCATAATAATCTATAATCATGTTGGCCAAACATTTTCTACGCTTGTTTGAGCATCAATGGATTATTAACTAAAATCTATTGTAGTGGTGAAAATATTTGGAACGATTAGAATAGCTATAAAGTCGATAATCGGATGATACGGAACAATATAATGCATGGGAATATTTTCCCCGTTGCTCAATAAAATTGCGATAAGTGCCTTAAAATTTACATAATTGAAAGGGAGTAATAAGGAATGATGAGTAAATAAGTAGTTAATTTGGCCCTGGGAAACAAAGACATAAAAGGCAAATCGTCGTTAATCTCAAAATGAAAAATGCATTCGTCTTTTATGGTATTGAATAACAAGAAGAGCAGGCAAATGATTATGAACATATCTTGCGTCAGTCTTTCATTTTAAAAATTGTCCAATTGTTCTTTTGGGGATTTTGGGAGTTCGTTTTAGGGAGCCCAGAGAATCAGATTTTAATAATTGTGTCATCTCAAGTTGTGAATACGATATGAAACAATATTATCCTGGAAATAGAATTTATTATATTGCCAAATAGTCAGTCGTACAATATTTGCACTGGCTTGTCTCAGAAGCAGTTTATTCTAAATGGCAAGCACGTTAAGCAAAGTGCAACATCATTCCATAGTGCATGCGATCGATGAGAGCTATCATAGTGAATGTCTTGTTCAATTCAAACATTGATTTTAAATTCTAAATCAACTTTGAAATTTAATGATTTTATATTTTAATGCATTTGGAAATTTAATGATACTTTGAATGCAGTTAAACATTTAAAACATTCTCCGGTGGTTAAATGATAGCTTTTAAGAAAGTACATCGTAAGGTGAACGGTATCATTATACATTCTACTATCATATTCATAAACTACGTGAGTGATACGTTCTGTTATTTAATTTCATTTTTCAAGGATGATTTAGATGAAAATGATATGAAGTTAAAATCGTTCCAGCATAAGGTGTTGCTATCATGAATATACTTGGTTCGCATTTAGGTGTTGTTTTACAGAAAACACACCTTTGTAATACGCATTATCAACATAGTATACGCTACACAAATCGTCGAACCACGGAGAAATATTCTTAGTTCGTTCGCCTGATGTTGAGCAAAAGAAATACAACCCAGGGCGAACGTTATGCTATCATAACAGTGAACATGGACTCAGATCCATGTATCTTATTTGATAAGCAAACAAATGAAATCATTTCAAGTTAGGATGAATTGAATTCTATTAACTTTAACCAAAGGCTATGTGTTTTAGTAGGACAAAACCACCAAAAGAACATTTTTATCGATATATACTTGAATGACATTTTTTCTGTTTAATGTAAATGTTTCCAAAGTTAATTCATTTCCAGTGTAAACATTCAAACTCCAATTAACTGTCTGCAGACTCCGGATTTTCTTAACCTCCCAAACTGACTAGAAGGTCTTCTTCAGCAAGTAGAGCAAATATGGCTGCGGTTTGACTATAGCTATACAATATCCCCCCAAGTCAGACTCTCCTTATGTCTTGCCCAGGTAAACAGCGGAATTAAATAACACTTCATATGCGCTTCAGCCAGTCAATGATGTTATTTTTGACCAATGCATTGTCCTTGCTTAATGTTTGGATATAATGTGGGGTTTCGGACCTACCACAGATAGCTAAAAGTAGCACAATGGACATTGTTTTTGTTTTGTAATGTATCATTAATTGGTCGAATTTAATAGCACCCGATCAGCTATATCAAGATCGAAGTTCTTACGTTGTATTAAAGATTGTCTATGTTTTTTTAAATATCTTATCTTCAAAATGTGCACGTAACAATTTTAAGTAATTAGATACTTAATTATTCACGAGGGAATTGCAATTAACAATGCAACTGTTTAATTATATTAATTAATGAAGAATAGTGCATCGGCACATGGGTGGCATGTGTAATTATAGAAGTTGTTTGTTTCAAAGTTGACCAAAATTACTGTAATTATGTATTTGGAGTACTTGAAGCCTTAGAAATTACAGTAATTAGGAATTGTGTATACTGAGCATAGATGGAAAAGTCAACACATCTGCTGATCATCCTTATGTTACTTATTGTATGAGTATTATATGGATTCATCAAATGTGATTAAACTGAACAACCAAGCATATCAACATATTCATAAATAAAACCATTAAAATTAATACGGCATTGTATTAGGTTGCAAATATATAAACACAGTCATTGACTACGGCCAACCGGGGTAGGTATTAAATAACTAAATGAAAGGTTTCTTAATTTCCATCATATTGTTTTACATAAGTGAATGCGTTGCAGCCATTGAAAAAGAACCAGATGCACAATTAATTGCAAAAGTTGAGATTGTATCCGGTCGTGTGGCCTGGTTTCTTATCATAGTATAATTTGTTCCTTTCAAATTCAAAAACATCTCCCGAAGACTGCATTTTTGAAATTAAGCCATATGGTTAAATCTAGTCGTCTTGTATCACATATCAGTGGTTTAAATGTATCTTTCTTGGTACACATGCCATCTGTTTTTGTGTGTATATAGGAGGTTTGTTACTATTTTACAAGTATACCTGGTCATTGTTAACTTGACGTGATTGATACACAATATGACTGGCACAAGATCTAACAATGGTCAACAAAAACAAAGGCGTGCCCTTAAGTCAAATCCGCCATTATATCGCCGCCCTCAAATCAAATTCTCCATATTACCTATCGAGCCCTTAAGTCAAATTCGCCATGATATCTTTTTACCGTAAGTGCATGCGAGACCACGCACTAAAGTGGCCAGAAATCCTTAATTATGATATGACACTTAGAACGTAAAACGGTCCATGTGTTATATACATCTTTTAAAAGTTGCCAATTCATATTATGGATTAATTATGTTGCTATAAAAGCACAGTCAGGATATCCTGAAGATGCTCGCCCTGCTTTTAAAAGGATGCATTACATTTCATGTACGTGTCTGAACTGATATAGAGATGGCTTTAGTATCATCAAACCAGATCATAAGCTCAGACGGTCAATTTGTGACCAATCAGGTTCCAATCTTAAACTATATAGGAACTTAATTGGTGAGATCAATGCTTCAATGATCTGTTTACTGTCAATATGGACTTGGTCAATAATTGATGTGTCCAATTTTTAAAAGAAAAATCAAAGAAAGGGAAAAACACGATTTGACTTACATGTAGCAACCAAGAATCGTAACAAATTATTACACCGAATCTACTCATAATGCATTTATCATCGAATTATATTATTTGCTTTAAAAAGGCACGAACATACTTGTCGTCTGCGTCTCTAAATGATTTTTATTTATTTATAACTAAGGCAGACATGGCAGAGTTATGCCATTAGAGAACAGGTGCGACAGCTCTATGTCAATTTACCCTAAGATTTTTTGAGGAATTTTTGATGATTTTTGACAAAAAAGAGCATGTCGTCTGCGCCTTAAGAAGGTTAACCATTTTAAGACAAAGCTGCACATCACAACAAGACGCAGAGACAACAGGTGTGACAGGTCAAATATTTCACTCAACCTCCTATAAATAGTTACATGATCAAAATTTGTCATATTTGCTATGATTGATGGCTTATTTTCTTTGCATCCTCGTTCCTAACAAGCTCTAACAGATAATGACTTGTTTTTTATTGATGGATTTCGATAAAAATCAACCTTTATGGTCTGCTTCCCTCGTTTCCACTGCCCCACCTAGCCAATTTTGTTTAATGGAAAAAGCCGCGCCATTGCACGCATTATGCATGAAAGATGAATGTATATTTGAATTCCAAAAGCATTTGTAATTTATAGATATGATGTGTGGTAATTGTATTCGGGTAATGGCACCAGGCATTCATGCACATATTGTTTTATTCCATATGATGGATTAGTGTATTTTTCTAATGAAATGTTAGTAAAATTGCCAAATGCGATTAGATTGTATGCCACGTGGAATTATTTGCATACAATTATTCATCATCGTTATAACAGAGACACTTAGACTAATAAAGTAATACTATCCCATATATCGAATGACGTCACGTGATTTGCATTTTTAAGTCAATCGACTGTACTGTGGATCGGAACCAATCTACATTATTGCGTTTTGCAAGATTACGCATGCTTTTCTAAGGATCGCGATTGTTATTAATACTTTCAGGTGCGATAATTGCGATTGCAACTTACGCACATGTGTACTGCTCAATCCTATAAAACTAAGTAATAATACGATAAGAGAATGATGCATCAAAAATGGGTCTGTAAACATACTAATTTAGAAATAATAACTGGATTATGCCTTACTAACACGACCTTATCTATCACTTTGATCACGTTAATGATGAGATGGACTCACATGAACTCAACCGTGCCCAAACTATCAGATAAGATGGTTTCACATTGCCCTTATCTTCATTCAAAATCTGGCGATGGATTAACGCCTTAAGGGGTTTGCATCTACGTGTATTGGAGATAATTAAGCTCCTCTCTTGTCTGTGTCTAAGGGGTCAAGAAGTTATGATATCGATTCTAATACAAGTAGGAAGGGCAGATATGTCACTCTGACAAACAGTGTTGTGATTTCTTTGAAAAAGCATCTACCTCTAGAGATTTCAAAGTTATTACTTTGGTTTCATCTTTGCTTCTATTCACCAATGGCTTAAGTCAAAAATAGATACAAAACAAATTGAGAATGCCTGAAGACATTGGTTAGCATGCTTAACACAATACTGATTTGAAATGTAATCTCTATATGGAGCAAGAAGATAATTCATATTTGTTCGCTGTCTAACAAGCTAGGGTAGTCATGTATACTCAAAATAAGGACGCACATCTAATGTGTTACACTGTTAAGTATTTAATACTATAGATACTTTGCTTAACCTGCATAAGAGAGAATTCAGCAGACGATCACAAAATACGTTATCTGTATACAGATAACGTATTTTGTATAATTATAATTATAG